>PYUH01004005.1:785594-806637 GCA_016808085.1 Suaeda aralocaspica | reverse complement strand
TTGTCAGAATTTGGGAGGCTCGTTAGGGATTTTCGGGGGAGGGGAGCGGCGACAAGGGTGGGAGACAGGCTACTGACATTTATAGGGGAGTAGAGGGGGTGGTTTTCGGGTTGGGTTTTTTTGGGGGGGGGGGGGTAGAGGGGCGGTTTTAGGGTCATGAGGGTGAGGGGAGTGGCGACAGGGGATGGGGAAGAGGTGGCTAGGGTTTGGGGGGACGGAGTAGAGTGGTGGTTTTATGGGGTTTTGGGGGAACAGGAGTTTTTTTTTTGGGGTGGGGGGGCTAAGGGGAGTGGCGGCAGGGGTAGGGGAAGAGATGTTTAAGGTTTTCAGTGTTAAAGTAGAGTGAAAGGGTGGTAGTTGGTGTGGATATGGTGGTGAAAGGGTGGCCAAGGAAAGGGAATGAGAAAGTGTAGGAGTTTGAGGGTATGGGAAGGGGAAAGAGAATGGGAAAAAGGCACTAACAAACAACATCCAATGGAGTATGGGTAGTTAATACCCGTTTTCATTGATGAAGACCCCAAAATAAACGGCCCCTAAGTATGTTGAATCCCAATGCCATATAGTGAGTTTAACAATTTGTGGGATCAGAGTAATTATGAATATTCTATACATCTTCTTAACTTGCACAAGCTATAGTGAATCGCCATTATTAATACCCGACATTTTTATGTATTGTATAAATTATTTTACTTTATATATATATTTTTAGAATTCAAAAATAATTAATTTATTTTAAGTTAGTTTATGTTTTAAATCAATAAAATAATTATTTTTACATTTAGATAATTATTTACAAAGTCCTTAAATATTTTCAAAGGATTTTTAAGCATTTAAACATTTATTAAGTTGTTTTATAGAAGTTTCTAAAAAGAGGTTTTTGCTATAAATTCCTACATTATTTTAGAACAATGACATAATGGAGATTTCAATTTTATCTTTTTTTTTTGAAGGAAATTTAATTTCAATTTTATCTTTAATGACATTTTGTTTTTATACTTACTTATGGACTGATTTTTAAGCCTGTCATTACTAATTACCCTCTTGTTCATCAAAATAAACTCATTAATCACCCATCTTAAATTCTTGAGCACCAAGTCATAAAATCCTATTCAAAAACCTTAAAAACTAAATTTCCCCTCCTCCTCTTCCTCCCTCATAACACATCTGTCTCTCCCTTTCCCATCCTTCTTCACTGCCAAAGTAGCAGCAACCACCGGAGCAATTGTAGGGCCCTCACCGACAACCTCCTTCTTCTATCCATACTTTGTTGGCAATTTTTGGTATATAGATTAAATAAAGTTCTTCTCTCTTTTTTATTTGATCCCTTTAAGGCTTCGTTTGTTTTGATGGAAAACATTTTTCATGGGAACTGATTTTCTAAGAAAAATAATTTTCAATGGAAAACAAAATTGTAAACGAAATTTTTCTTTGTTTGTTTTGGTGGAAGAAAACTTATGGAGAAAAAGGAAATTGAAAGGAAAAGGGGGAGAAAGACGTAAGGAGAGGAATAGAAGATTGTTATCCAAAAGGAAAATCGGTTGTTTTTTTTTTTTTTTAGAGAAGTTTTCCACCATGTGAAAATTGATTTCCATTCCTTACCAAAACAAACAAAGGAAAATGAAGAAATGATGGAAAATCATTTTTCGGGAAAGTGTTTTCCTCCAAAACAAACGGAGCCTAAATCTTAAGATTCTAAAACTATGTTTTAAATTTTGACTTATAGTCATGTTGATTAGATTTGGGAATAAATTTCATTCGTTTAATTTAATCACATTTTAATTGCGGTCATATTTCAAAGTCATCCTTTTTTTAATAAAATAAAATAAAAAATTTGGTGTTTTTTTCGGGTGGAAACAATGTCTTGAAAAATACTCAATCACCTATAGTGGTGAACACCTCTCTTTCTCAGGCCAACTTCAGCATTTAAACATAATTTTCGAGCACTCTCAAAATGTATATACAATGAGTATTAGGGATGTGCATATAATTCCATTCTTAATTTCCCTTTCGAAATCGAGATATCCGATTCATTTTTTGAAATTCGGAAAAATCGGATTGGAAGTAGAACACAACTTATAAATTTAGATCCAAATTTTTAAAGGCAAACAAGCTTCGAAATTTCGGATTTTCTGTTTTCAGATCCCGTTGCTTTAGGGAAATAAAAGCGGTTTAGTGGATAAGTTATATAAATATTCTGGTTACAGAAATTCGAAATTTCGATATTTCATGAACGGAAACGAGATAAAAAATTTCAATTCCGAAAATCTGAATTTCTAGATAGAAAAAATCCCGATATCCAATTTTGCACACCCCTTATGAGTATGAATATATAGGGGATTTATGATATCTTGTGTCTCTTAACTCTTAATTTGGATGTAAGACAACGTACTTTCGTATTTCATGCGCGGTGTTGCATCACAAAAGTAACATAAGTATTAACTTTGACTTGGGTAGCTCCCAAATTTGGTAACAAGGGGGCGATATTAGGAGGGCAAAACCCATTCGATGTGTAATCTATCATATCCAATAAATTCTAAAAATTTTCAATTAATATTTCATACAGTTTTTATATAATGAGAGAGAAAAAAACATTTGATGTACTTTTATTTTATGATAGGAAAAAGAATAGCAATTGTTTTTTAATTAACAAACTGCAATTTTTTTTTTTTAATTTTCACGATATAACAAAATTGGTAAATAAAGGTAATTATTTGGAGTTTAGTAGTATTTGTTTTCATTTTTTTAAGCTAGAAAATTATAAAATTAAACTAAATAAGAAGAGGTATTTTAATCAAGTAAAATTTATCATCCAAAATACATTTTCTCTTTCTATATATATATATTATAGACTATATGACATATCCATATATATGAGCGAAAAATTAGAATTTGTCTATCATGAAAGTTATTCTTTGTGTTATTATGATATACAATATGTAGTAAACTAAGTAAGCGCTCGTGTGTTGCACTATTTTAACCGTTTCAATGGTTTGATATAATGTATTATAATTTTTTTTAAAAATTATGACACATATTTATGACAATATACATGCACCACTATATGATATAATGAAATATTTCTAGGATCAATTTTCATCACATGCTCTTAATATTATTATCGCTCAATACTCAATCTAGTATAAAATTGCTCAAACTTTTTAATAAATATTTTTTATAACCAAAACATATATTTTGAACCTTGACATTCCTGAAAAACATTAATTAATAATTGGTCAATCAATTTGGTAACTTAAAAAAGGATCCAATAAGCATAAATATAACATTAGTATGTCGACTTCTCAAAATTAATATACTACAAGAAAAATGCTCATTTCTTATTCTTCACGGGATTAGCAAAACCAAACTTGTCTAAGCTGGCTGCCTCCATAATTTTCTGTTCCTCTCGTTGAAGGTCAAGTTTCCTTCATGGATGTTAATCTCTCCGTTTTACTTTTTTTTTTTTAGATTTCATTTGTACACGTTTGCCAATGCGTATGTTCTAATGCTTATATCTTTGAGTGTGTATTTGTATAAATTATAAAAAAAGTTGATATTCTAATAGGATTAATCAAGACGAATCAAACAAGAACCCATATGAATATATTTTTACGTACATATAAAGTGCAAATAGTGGTCAACACGAGAAGAAGAATTGCATTCTGCCATGTGTACCGTTTATATATATTATCATTAGGTTGAAGCAAACAATCTTTTTTCCATTTTATATCATCATTAAAAATAGTTGTACTACACAAAAGAAAAGCTTACTACTGGGATAAAATTCCATAATATGTCAACACTTGTACGTAAATGATGTAATCCTTATCACAACACTTATAGTTATAGTTATAGTTATAGACGGTATGAAACTAATAACTACATGAGGTATGTTTAGTTCTAGTACGCACAATGATAGGTAACCCACCGTTAAATGTAGCCGTTAAGCCAGAAGAAAACCGTGGGAGTTTACAAGAAGGATTGGCTAACTCAAAACGAAAATTTCTTAAGAGAGAAAGTATCACACACTTCATCTCCATTAGTGCCATTTCTTTACCCAAACAAACCCTAACACCTGCTTGGAACACTGGATACTTGTATGGATTTTCTTTTAAGAACGCCCCGTTTTTTAGCCATCTTTCCGGCTTAAACTCAAAACAATCTTTACCCCAAATCGCCTCCATTCTTCCCATTGCATATTGATGATAAGTAACCCTAGATCCTTTCATCACATTGGTGATCATATCAGGAAAAACATCGTTCTTAATAGCGAATTTGGAGTCGAATTGAATAGGAGGGTAAAGCCTCATACTCTCAAAAATTGTTGCTTGTAAGTAGTTTAACTTCCCTATTTGATCAAATGTGGAGATGTCTTGACCTTTCCCTAGGACTCTCTCGGCCTCTATTAGAATATTTGATTCGACTTGTTGATGTTGAGCCATTAACCAAAAGAAGCTTGTTAAGGCTGAGGCCATAGTGTCACGTCCTGCTAGTAAGAAGCTAACAATTATGTCCCTTAAATACCGATCACTGTCATCACTCACCTTCTCCATAAATCGTGAAAGAAGATCTTTCTGTTGATAAATGAAAGATTTATTCAATTGTTTTCGCCTTTGCTTTATTATTTCCATGGCTACATCATCTACTTTTTTGATCATATCTCTTAGCTTCTTCTCCTTTCCGATGCCTAGGAATCTTTTGATCTTCCATGAAATTGAGCAAACCTCTACTGCTCTTTCTGCTGAGAGCTTGGTTGCTCGGTCAAACGAGGTAGAGAAGCCTTTGAATGGATCAACAACAAGTTCATGTAGTGTTTCAACTTTCACCCCGAATGAGAATTTAGAGATGGTACTAAGTGAGAATGCCCTGAATATCTCTTGCAAGTCTACTACTTGGCTCACTTTTTTGGTATAAAAGTAAGGGATAAGGCAATCTCTTATCTCATCCTTTACCACCTGAAAAATATATATATGATGTCAATCACGTAAAACATTTTCAAATTTCATTATTATGGTACAAAAATAATTAAGTCTGATTTAATTAATTAGAGTTCGGCCTATCATATAGGGGATCACTAAACACAATAAATTCCATGTTTGTGTTTTGAAGGAGAAAAAAACTCTTTTTTCACGGGTAGGTTCCCTTGTATCACTCGTCTACAAGAGGTGGGTAGTTATTAAACAAACTAACAAATGATCAAGGTTATTTAAACCTACTTACCTCTATATATGACAAGAACAAACTCGATTTTTTTTCGAAAATTAGTTATTAAAACCTATAGCTCCAACCCTAACCTGAAAGGAATACGATCGAACCGAATGTTTATTGAGCTCAAGGCTAGCCATCTTCCTCTGAAATCTCCATGCATCACCATCAACATTGAATATACCTTTACCCAAAAGATCACCTAAGATTGTGGAAAAGGGTTTTCCTTTAGGGTAGTTATCAAAATTGGTCTTCAACATGTGTTCAACGTTTTTAGGGTTCGCCGTAATTATGTTGTCTAAAACATGAATATGAATGGTATTAGATGGAGATTTTTGGAGAAGATTAGTGTACCAATCACATACATTTGGGAACTCTTTGGACCAACTTGAAGTCATATAAGTATGACATATTTCACACTTGCAATGAAAATATCTCCTTTTTAGTAACACCCAAGTTATGAATATGGTGATAATAATAAGTAATAAGTAAATAAGCTTGAAAAATAGGGCTAAAATGAAGCCATGAATTGAGTCATGCGAGCTTAAAGAAGGTTTGAGTTCCATATTTTAGATAATAATGATGAGTTGTGGAAGAGAGGTAAAGATAGCCCTTTTTAAACAATCAAAAATTTTGAAAAAGCATACTGTATTGTATGACTTATGTCAGCAATTATATGATTTAAAACATACACTTCGAAGTGATCAATACTATTTATTCTTTGGGTACGTAAGGGATTAATTTTTTTTTTTTAATCTATAGTTAAGTGATCAATTTGAAAATATCTACGAATAATTTATAAATGCATGTTAGAATTATCACCTCGTGTTAATTGGTTTAATTAATGCTTATTTCAATTAATATGTTTATTATTTCTAGTAACTTATATTTTCCGTAGTTATAGATAAGGGAAGTATTGACTGAAAATCACACATTTGCAAAAAACCAGAAAAAAGAGAACATATGAGTCTTCAAGGGGTTCATATTACTACCTTTTGAAGGGGTACGCATGTTTTTACTATCAAAGTTTTCAATGTTGATGAAAATGTTATTAATCAACATGTGTACCCCTTAATGTCTTTAATATACTAATTTTCACGGTAAACACTTTTTTACATGATCATCTTCCATTATGTGTAACCCTTTATTTTATATACATCATTTTCCTTAATATATAGTACTCCAAAAGATAGGAGTATAAATTATGATTAATTTAGTTTGCGTTTGCTTCGATTCATTAATTAATTGGCATAGTGTTATAGTAATACTCATTACAAGATTTTGATATTTGATTAACTAGTCACTACTTTAGTTGATGATGGTGCTTCCACTAAGTAAAGTTTTTTTGATTGTCTACCAATATAAAAAGGTGATATGCGGGCACGTGCGCAAAACCGCAAAGGGTAAAATATTGTCATCATCCAAAAATATAACACTAAAAAAATACCGACCAACATAAAATTCAAAAAGAAGGAAGAACTCTAAATCATATTATCATACATCAACGCAATAATTAACGCCATACACATCAACAATCATTGTATTAAAGTTGCAGTGTGATATAAGTGTCTAACAGAGATTGGGATAGATATTGAAACATAATCGAGTTGTGACAATTAATGTGGCTAAATCATATGTCACTATCTGAGCAAGGGGTGTCAGATTGGGTTATAATACGTTGGGTTAACTGAATTGTTCTTTACTGAAATTGAAATAACCTGAATTGAAAGATTAAAAGTGATCTGTAACCTGAAAATGACTTAGACAAAAAGTGACCGAAACTTTTATTGACCGATAAATAAATAGATTGAACTAAATTGAACCTAAAACTGAAAATGACTCAAATTGAAATTAACTTGTACAAAACCCGAAAAAAGGATAAACCAAACTGAATTGAACTGAATGTTAAGCAACTTGTTTGATCTTTTGACCTAACCCAACCTGAACTGGACTGATATGACTCAAAACTCAATCTTATGTAAAATTAAATTTTATTTTACCGTGTAATAATCTATAAATTAATAATTTCCTTTTAAAATTAATTAATGTGACACATTATATTGTACTACCTCTGTCCCTTAATTTTTGCAACACGGGCCCACTTTGTGTGAGAGTTTTTTAGTTCAAATGTTGCAAAAATTAAGGGACAGATGGAGTATATTAGAATCAATATGAACTTACACGTGAAAGTTTTCAAACATATTAATTAAATAGTTATTTGTATGTGTCAACTACACCAAAATCAATAGGAAACACGATTAATATTGTTGACCCATGAATTGAAAGTAAAGTTTTGATGATGACTACTACAAACAAACTTAACTAATAAATACTTTGAATTCCTATGAGATTTCACAGGTTTAAAAAGTAAGGAACTCGGGGTTATATTGAAGCATTTCAGAGTAGGAACGTGACAAGTTAACAACCAAGTTCAAGGAGAAGTTCCTAGGCAGAATCTTGTAAAGGAACATTGAAGATAGAAGTTCCTGAGTAACAAAATTGCATAGGAACAAGCCACGAGAAGCAAGTTGTTCCTACAGGCCAAGTATCAACATTCAAATTATCCATTACCATGCAAACACTAATATTATACAAACACTAACTGCAAAGTCTTTTCATTGTAAAGTTGAGCATACATTACCATGCAGTTTCACAACTTAACTTACCTAATTTGTAATTACAAGGACGGTTAATACTTAAACATAACAACTCCACCCATTAATTGAAAGTATTAGGCAAGCATTACTATGATCTGTATGTGACATTTGGATTTCTCACTAATGTCAAAATCAAAATAACAAAAGAACAGACCAATACACACATAATCGTCACTGCCTTCAGAACATGGTTTTCATAGTTAACAAGCAAAATATGGGTGGACGTTGTAATACTATTACCCTTGATAGAGTATATAAACTATTCCTGGGCCTCAATCATAAGCTTAAGCTTTTGGTTGAATTAGTCCTCTAATAAATCTCATCCACCCCTCCCTTCTAAGTGGAATTATTAAGCGTAGGGTATAAGGGGGCTCATGTTGCATCCACACTTCAAGCCCAACGGGCTCTCGTGTGAGGGGGCGTGATAGAGTATATAAACTATTCCTGGGCCTCAACCATAAGCTTATATACTCTATCACGCCTCCTCACACGAGAGCCTGTTGGGCTTGAAGTGTGGATGCAGCATGGGCCCCCTTATACCCTACGCTTAATAATTCCACTTAGAAGGGAGGGGTAGATGAGATTCGAACCCGTGACCTTTGTGTCACGCTGGCTCTGATACCATATTAGAGGAACAACTCAACCAAAAGCTTAAGCTTATGGTTGAGGCCCAGGAATAGTTTATATACTCTATCAACCCTACACTTCCAACATCAAGGAGAATAGGCGATCTCCATTTTTTATACCAGACTCACTCACAAATCCAACTCTAGAAACAATTGTGCTTTTTCGTACTAGAACAACCTTGTACTCATCAGCAACCACATTGTCAGCCCAAAACCTGAAGATTCGGTCCATATGAACTGTTTTGCGAGTACGAAAGCTTAACTCTCTAGGGTTGTCATCACACTCTTGAATGGTGAACACCTTGAAGTGTGTATTAAGATTCATGTTCCTTCAAGGTGTTGGGCACACATTCTCAACTTTGGTTCTTTCACATTGATTTGGCAATTTCATCAATTCAAGTAACATCATCTTTTCTCTATTCTCTTTTTATTGTTGTTAATCATGCTTTCTTTTAATTTTTGTTTTGTTTGTTCAACAATTATGTGTGAGTAGTTTTATTAAACTAGGGTTAGGTCAAGTCCTAGCCATGATTGATTCTTGAGCAATTTTGTAAAATATAATCCCCAAATTAATTGTTGATTGTTCATGCTTAATTGATTGTGCTTATGTCAATACTAGATTAGGGATAATTGGTATTGTTATGAATTCATTGTCTTTATCACAATGGGAATTGGGTATTGATGAATTTGGATATTTCAATTAAGAACATGAAATTCTCCACGGGAGTAGGTAGAATGAATTGTTAGAAAGTTACAGTTTTGTGATTAAAGTCTTTGATTTGCATGATTCCACGGGAGTAGGCTTGATTGCAAATTAAGGAAGCCATAGATGCTCGGGAGAGGTTTGTGGTATTTTAATTATAGGGTTACCTTTTCTCTTGAACAAATAGTCGATTAAATTGGGGTATGAATTGCTTGTGTCAATTGTGCTAGTGGTGGTGCCTAACTCTAGGAGTTTTTATTCCTTGAATTTTGTCATAATATTTCCATTAGTCTTGTTTAGTGTTAGAATAGTTAATCAAATTTCAACTCTTAATTGTTACTTGCTTAGTATAAAGTAGAATCAAAATCGACCACTTCGAACCATTTAGTCTCTTGGGATTCGACCCTTACTTGCCCGACTACATAGTTAGGAGGAAAAGTTAGGTTATTTTTGTTAGGTGCGCGACACGCCTTTCATAGGGTTTTGTGTTGAAGATTCATACTTTCATCAATTCAATTCAAATTTCTTTTTCATTCAAGTTTGGTAATTTCTTTTCTCTTTCGTTGTCAATTATTTATGATTCATGTTTATTAGTTTTATTAGTTTCATTAATTCATGTTAAGTAGTTTTTGTTTATTAATTAGTTTATGATTGTTTATTTAGTTAATTATTGTTCTTATTTGTTTATGATCATGAATTTAAATTTGTTTATTGTTTTAATTTATTTTTTAAAATTATGAGTGAGTATTTTCTTTTCTAGGGTATAGGGGATCCATAAACTCATTAATGGACTACTTTAATATCAATCGATTGGTTCCTGATTAGTAATAATTAAATTACTATTATTGATCTCTATCGATTGCAATTAAATTATGTGCAAATTTAGTTATAAGTTTGGTAATTGTCGAAATTGAGATTGAGAGGTAAGATCACCACAATAAGACCACCGAATAATAGGCAAAACCAGTTTATGCGAGCGAGAGCCAGTAGAAGAGTTTTGAGGGAGTCTAAGTTCGAGATAATTAGTGTGCCCTAGTTTAATGAATTTTGTGGAATTGATTGGTTTATCCTTTATAAATTTGTTAATTGTTCATGGTGAACCGATTGCCCTAGGTTTTAGTCAATTTGATTCAATTCTTAGTTTAATTTCGTTATTAATTTTTAGTTAATAATTAATCATAACCAAATCCCTTTTTACAGCTTAAACTTTTTAGTACCAATAGTGTTTCATTGCTTCCCTGTGGATTTGATCCCTACTTCCCTAACTATATTAGTTAATGTTGTTTGGTTTATTTTTGAGAGGTGTGCGATAGCCTGATCAGTGGGGAAAGGGAATAGAAAAGATTGGGATAGGGTGGGGGGCGAATGGATAAGTGTTAGAATAAGGCCGAGATGGGGACAAAAGTGGCATAACAAACATCATCAAAGGAAATAGAGGCTGTTGATTCCTATTCCCTTTGATTATTACCCCCAACCAAACGACCCCTGAATTTGAGTCAAATGCTTAAGAGGTATGAACATTTAGTGTCCACATAATGGGTCTTGAATTCTTGTAAGTCAAAAAGGTTAGGGTTTGGGAATATGTACAATAGCTAAAACTGGGAAGTTAGGAATACTTAGGCCTTGTTTTCATCAACTTATTTTTGCTGATTTGAAATTATTTTTGCTGAACTAAACTTTTTTTTTAATTGAACTTAATTAATGGTTAATTAAGAATTGTAACTGATTTTTACTAAACTCTATATTTTTGTTGATCTACACTTATTTTTACTGATTATTTTTGCTGAAAATAAGTAAAAAGTAGGACGAGGAGAACAAGACCTTAATCATTATGTTTAACCATGTTTAGTCACATCACTTTTACACTATGTTTGGATAACAAAATAGGAGGGAAGACAAGGGCAGGGAAATGGGAGGAATGAAATGGGTATGAATGGGAGAGGGTGCAAAATTCCAAATTCCATCCAAAACATTTCATTTTTGGAGGGATAATGTTTATTAAAGAGGTAGGAAAAATGGGTCTCCCCTTCTCCTTCCCCTTCCCCTTTCTTTCTCCATTAAGGGGTTTTGTCCCTCTTCCCTTCTATAATTCTATTCCCTTCCCTTCCTTTCATTTATTTGTATCCAAACAAAGTGTAACAAGGATTACTTGTCCCAAACTATCTAAATGGCTCAAAATTTTGAATAAAAGCGCCTAAAGTTTCCAAAATTGAAAAAGTTATCGTAAGTTTGTAAGAGTTTGTAATTGAAACACCACCAAATAATGTTTTAGGACAAAATTTTCAGTTGGAAAAGGAGAAATAAAAGTGGTTAGATGGAGAGAGAGAGAGAGAGAGAGAGAGAGAGGGAGAGAGAGAGATTTGAGGGTACCAGGTAGTTAATGTAAGCAACAGGTGAGTTCCTTTGATTGAGATTTTGGTCTAAAAATGTCGTCTGGTGGCAATTTACAAACTTCAAATAATTAAGGTTAGTTTTATTTTTTATTTTTTGAAGTTTTATGTGTTATTACACTTTTAGGTAACTTTTGACAATTTTTCCCACTTTTATAAAAGTACTATGCTCAAGGGTATTATTATAATCTTGTATACTACGTAGGGATATAGGTTGTAATACGTACTCACACATGCACATTGTCAAGCTTCCCATACTGGGTGAGTTGCTCATTATTTTCACATGATATCAAGTAGGGGCGTGCATTAGCGGGTACCCGCACTTTCGCACACGTTCTTGCCGGTCTACGCATTTCACCGCTCTACCGGAAATTCCCTCTGCCCCTGCCGTACTCCAGCTTGGTAGTTTCCACCGCCTGTACGTCCAGGGTTGAGCCCTGGGATTTGACGGTGGACCCGAAAGTATTGTTACCCGACCTTCCAAGTAGTGTATTTTATCCCTAATGACCGACCCAAAAATTTTGGGTACCCGCATATCAGGTACCCAAAATAATCGGGTCTGGTAAGCGGGTACCCGCAACATCATCTTCTTTTTATTTTTTCACATAAGATATTAATAAAGCATAATTGTATAAATTATAGTTAAACGAAAAAAATTAATATTGTGATTTGTATAATTGCATTAACCTCTAAACTAATGTAATGAATGTAACTGAACAAAAATAAATAAATAAAATTTGAAAAGCAAAAAAAAAATTGATAAATAAATCATATAAAAACAAAGCAACATCGAAAAGAATCACAAACAAAGAAAACATAATAAAAATAAGAAAAAGGAAAGAGTGGCTAGTTAGTGTATAACAATGAGAAAGAAATATAGTAGATTTTGGAGTTGTGGTAAAAAAAAACCTCAATTTAAAACTAAAAACAAAAAAAATTGAAATACATAAAAATAAAGAAATTACCTTCTTACCCTAACAGGCACGCTCTCCAAAGACGTAACTGATTACGACACATGTCACAATCTCTAGGGTCTGGCAACTGTACTTTCGTACTTAGGGGTGAAAGTAATTCGGATTAAAACCGAAGACCGAACGAAACTAAATCATTTTGGAAATTTGGATCGGACTTTTTTGTAATTTGGACCGGTTTGGATTGTAAATTTTTTTTATTTTTCGGATTTTGATTTGGACTCGGATTGGACCCCTCGTTAGACCGTACACCGAACTTTAGACCGAATAGTAATAAACCTTTAAGTCCTTAATGGCCTTAAGCCTACTACTTGTTAAGTAGTTATGTCTGAAACACCAAAAGCTAACAAAATCCTAAAATTCTCTATCATCCTTTTTCAAAGTGTGTGTAGTATTTGATTTAGTGAGTTATTGAATAGTACTACAGATTATTGCTACAAATATATTAAGCAGGAATTGTTGTACAAAAAAAATATCTTTAAAATTCAGATTGGATTGGATCCAAAATCGCAAGACTGAATTTAGGTGGATTGGATTGGATTGGACTGAAATTCAATATGGATTGGATTGGTCTCAAATTTCAAAGACCGAAAATATATGGTTTGGATTTGGATTGGGCAATAATCCAAACCATAGACCGAACTTTCACCCCTATTCGCACTATAAATATAGTACAATTACCTTATTTGAAGGGACGTTTTTCTACCATCTCCGACACATTTCCCAAAATTAGATCGATTTTTCCAGCTTACTGACTTAAGCATCGGAGGGGCGTTCTCGGGAAAACCCCTCGGAACACTCACCCATTGTCTGTTTTGTAGGTTGGTCCAAGGCTCTCGAGGTGCACTCGCAGGTCCTACTCAGGCAAATTAAGCTCCAGATCAGAAACATAATTTTTATTGTTTTATTAGTTATGGCTAGTTAGTAGTTTTGGATATTTTGAAATAAGCATTTGGCTATTGTCGGTAATGGCTTATTTCGGACGGTGTGTGGCTATTGTAAGTTATGGCTTATTTCGGATGGTGTGTGATGTGTATTTTTTTTGTAGAGGTTCGCCATAATATTATTTTGACGGTGGCGTATTTTTGCAAAAGAAAGTTTGTATTTATGGTTGCTCAAAGGCTTGCGTGAGGAAGGTGTGATACCATATGTGGCATATTTTAGGGTCTATTTAATTCAGCTTAAAATCCGTTCAGTTCAGTTCAGTTCAGTTCTTCTCTTATTTTGCTATTCATTAATCCTTCATAAAAAAACTTTCAGTTCAGTTCAGCTCCAATCTGTTCAGTTCAGTTCATCTGTTTTCAGTTGAAGTAAACAGGCCCTTAGTGTCGTTAAATTTGTTTGGAGGTAAATAAAATCCTTCATAGTGTGTACTTTGATATAGTTTGACCAACAAAAGGATTATGAGTTTTTTGGAAAGACAACTTTTCTTATTATTTGGCATTTATTTGAAGTCTTTTTGAGTTATATGCAGGTTGGGTTAGTAATTGAGACTAACAAGTTAACTGGTTCATATTGGTAAGCACAATAACGAAAGGGACTCTGTAGATCTTTGTTAAGTTGTTACACATTATAGGGGTAAATATGTGTTCGCCACATGAATAGATGGACTTAAACTTATGAGGTTTGCGCTGTTTGAGACTAACTTGTGTGATTCAATACTTAATTTGCAAGGCGCGCTTAACAAATTGCTCTTAACAAACTGTTCTTGTTGTGGGGGTGTTATTGAGAGCCATCTGTTAACTTAAGTACTTATGTAAAGCCTACTTAACTAGGGATGTCAACAAGCCAAGCCGAGCCGAATAGTAGTTTGTTCGAGCAAGGCTTGATAGCTATTAATTAAGTTCGAGTCGAGCTCGAGCATAACCGAGCTTTCAAAATCGTTGTTTGAGCTTGGCTCATTTAAATTTGTAGTATCCGAGCTCGGCTCGTTTAAGTTTGTTAATTTTTTTCGAACTCGAGCTCAAATCAAACCTATAAGTAAATGAGGTTATGAATAAACGAGCCTTCTACATATTTTTTAATCATCTCTTTGCAAAATTTACGCAGCGAAATATATATTAAAAGCAAAAATATAATCATGAATAAAAGTGGAAAGTTTAATGCAACGTCAACTTATTCAAATAATTAAGTTTAGATGGAATAAAATATACTCCCTTCGTTCCTTGAAGATCCTACCAGTTACTATTCATACGCTTCCCAATGCATGTTTTATAACGTTTACATATATAGTTACACATATATAAAAATTGTAACAATTGAACATTAATAATGTACTTATTAACACGAATTAAACAAGACCCCACATGACTATATTTTTTCTTATACATCAATAGTTATTTACAAGAATCTCTTCACTTGTGAATAGTTAAAAAAACACAACTGGCATGATCTTCAAGGAACGGAGGGAGTAATACAATTCATTTATGTTTCTAATCAATAATTATACTACCTTAAGAAAAATTGTGCTTTAATGAGCTACAAAGGAGCTATAAACGAGCTATGACCGAGCTTATAAACAAGCTGTTCACGAGCCTTAGCTAGTCGAGTAATAAGTTGTTCGAGTAAAGCTTGTCTAGTAATTGAGCTTGAAAAATTTGTTCATACTCGTTTAGTTATATATGAACAATCTTTGACCAAACTTTGACCGAGCTTGTTCATGAGCTCTTCACGAGTGTATCGGCTCATTGACACCCTTATACTTAACACAATGATGCATGTTTTTAGCATTTTGAGATATACTAAAAGGTTCACCTATGAAAGTGTGAAGGTTTGGCTACATCTTTAGAGCACAAATGAGTCTCATGGTTGGGTGTTAGGCATTAAAAAGGCAATTTTCTATTGCAGGGTTCACACAATTTTTAGAGTCAAAGACATGGGTTGTAGGGGGTCTCAACTTAAATCTAGAGTTTCAGTTCCGTTCACTTTATAGATTAAGAGTTTTGAGAATTCTAGATTCGTTCACTTCTAGGGCTTGTAAGTTGTTGCCTCATTTTACTAAATATTTGATTCAAATATTCACATGTGAAGTGTCTTGTCTCTTATTTTGCTTACCCCTTTTCTTTTCAAAGCAATTAGTGGGGGAAAGTCAGAAGTGTTGGTATAATGGCTTTAAAAGAAGGTGGAATATAATGGCTTTAAAAGCCTTATCTTTGGAAATTTGATGGACATATCTTGGAAACTCTTGATATGTATGGTAGTGACTTGATTGACTTGATGG
Source organism: Suaeda aralocaspica (assembly GCA_016808085.1). NCBI lineage: Eukaryota > Viridiplantae > Streptophyta > Magnoliopsida > Caryophyllales > Amaranthaceae > Suaeda > Suaeda aralocaspica. The sequence continues at coordinate 790,868 of PYUH01004005.1, read as the reverse complement.
AAGAGATATGCTTGACATAATTTGTGTATTGTGTGTCACTTACAATAGAAAACAAATGCACGCACTTTAGATCAATGGGTAGTCTAAGATACGAGAGTTTCAATATTCATCTAAATCTCTCCATATTGGAAGTTATGTTGTTCCTTAAAAGAGGAGGGCCAAGATAATGTAGAACCCCCTCATTTCTCTTTCCCTTCTTTTCTTTCCACTTCCTTCTATTCTTCTATTAAAAAAGGGTTAATGAGATTTTACAAAAAATCACTTGGTCACTTCATCATGTTTTTGTTGAAGTTTTATTACCAAATGCATGGGAATGAAGGGAGAGAATATTATTATTAGAACAAATTTATTTAACATCAACGACTTCAAGAATTATTATGTATTGTGTTGCTCGATCTCACAACAACAAATGTAGTAACATATGAAAGAACAAACTATGAATTGAACCCCTTTAATTTCTAACCTGATAATTACGTACACACTTACACTTTAACTCAATTATTATAAATACCATTGACAATTTCTACAACCAATTTTACAAATTTTTTTTTTCTAAGGAAAATTATTAATTGGCTCCCATTTTCCTTTGCAACGCAACATGCTACTAATTAATGGTTATCCGTCATTGATTCAAGATAGTGTGCTAATTAACGTTGTATTTCGTGGAGGTTATCCTGCAAAGCTACGGTAAGAGCTTCCCAACCTGCTTGTGTAGGGTGTACTTGATCCCAAAAGAAGAACGATTTCGGATCTTGGCATACTTTGTACATCTTGTTGCCATTTTCATCCACACTTCCACAAGAATAGTTCTGGTTTATACCCGAGCAACATGGCTCCATTAGGTTGTCAAATTTCGAAGATCCTACATAATAATAAATATCGAATCATTGTTATACTTTGAACATCCTACATGATAAAATAAGGCTTCCAGTATATATATAGTCCAATTTAATTAATGTATGTATTGCCCTTATTTTAACTCTTTTATGTCTAGTACATCTAAGCAAGTTAAGGATTACTTTGAGTTCGTAAACAACTTGTATAGAACTATAGAAGTATCATTTTAGGCAAATATTCGCATCTCATAACGAGTAATTAACAACAAACAATAGTATAACATACTCCCCTAGCTATAAACAATTGTTAATTGTATTGATGCCTCATTTGTGAAATTATATGACATTCGATCAATTGATTTAGACCCTGTTCTATTAAAGTGAAATTTTTGGTACTTTGATTCAATTCAGTTCAACTACATTCATTTCAGTTCAGTTTAGTTCAGCTCATCGATCTCCATTACAATTACTACTTCGTTTCATTCCACTGTACTTCAGTTCAATTTAGTTCACTCAATTCAAGTATCATTTAGTTAACTTCAGTTTAATTTACGAAAGCATAAAGTGGGCCGACCTCCTAGATCAGATTGGATTGACTTGACTAGGCAATCATTTAGTTAGACTAAAATAGTTAAACAAACAAGTTGTGTCATTGCTAAAATAAAAATTGTTTGTACATGTTGGGCAATCTGCACTGGGAGTTTTCTGATTGGCGTCGATTTAAGCCCCTTATTATTAATTATTAACTTAAAACAAGTTCATTTTTTTTTCGGTTTACATGCATGCACTCATTTACCAAATTACAACTCGAACTTGTGAGTTGTGACTTTGAGGTCATTACTTCCAATCTCACTAGTGACATGTGAGTGGATTTCATACATCATCCCCACCAGACCACCATCAAATGTCTTGGCTATAACTAAGCTTCGAGCACTTTCCATAGGGCCCAAGTGCATGCCCATGGGTCCATGACATTACCAAATCAACAATTTTGCATCCATATTTTATCAAACATAAACATGTACATTATTCGTTTTTAATTAAATTTTAAGCTTGCGTTCAACTACTATTTATTTTATGACACTGAATGTACGATTAAGTTACTCATTCAAATTTATCTAGCAGAGCATATACTATACCCGAGTCTAGCTAATTGCCCTAATAAAATTTCGAAAAACATGTCGCAAATGCAAAGTAACGTAATAACAAACCTATATAGCAAAACTTAAATGAAAGAGTGGCTAACCTTGTTGTGTTTCTTTCTGTTGGAAGATGGAGAAAAACGCATTGTACAAATCAATGGTAACAATTGGTGGTGCACCATTATCTTTTGTTGTTTCATTATTAAGCTTTGAAAGTGCTTGTTGTAATAGAAGATTATGGAAAGCAACAGCTTGATTGTATATGTCATTGCATTGTTGAAATGAATTATCTCCTGTGCTTGTTGGTAAACATCCCAATGGTTGTAATGCTGTTACTGATATCTTTTTCACCCTTAATTTGTTGATGCGTTCAACGTTTATTGCTAGTTGGTTTACCACTTGTGGGATAAATGTTTGCAAACCCTATTTTAAATGTAAATTGAAGGCATAATATATAGTTAGTTGGTTATCTCAAGAAAATCATTAGTAATAGACGATATAATAATAAACATAACAATCGATAATAACATAATATTCTAACTGCATAAGAACTAGAAGGAAAACTTTTACAAGCAACAAAGTTATCCTCGAGCACTCAAGAAAAATTTTACGATAGAGTTATCCCGAACACAAGAAAACAATATATATATATATATATGGATTAATAATTAAACATTTTCAATTAGTTCCTTTTGTATTTAATTATTTATTAAGCTAGAAAAAAAATGATCATTTTATCTAAAGTCAAAACCCTCATTTCCTATATTACAATAATTGTTTGGAGGGTAGCTAGCATGCAATATCTTAGAGTATTCTATGTATATATAACAAGTATGTATCAAAAGAATTCACTTCATTTACATAAAAATCATTTCTTTGTATAGTTGACTTGAAAAAGAACTTTTTTTTTTTTTGGTGTGTCTTAGGGAGCCACAAGGGCGACTAATGAGAATCGATCATTTGATCTCCTGGTATTTGGAGGAAAACTTTAATTACTTAAGCTATCTCTCACTCTGTTTTAAGTTTCATAGCTTGTGAAACACGAACACACAATATATAAGTTAATTGACAGTTACAACTTACAGCCTAACGGTCTAATCTAGTAATTAAAGCTCAAATGGTTAAAACTTACGATGCAACTTACAACCTAACAATCTAACTTACAACCCAACATGTGACACGCTGCTCAAATGGTTAAAACTACTTTCCTCCCAATTCTAGAAAATCCTAGGATCAACTCACTCCAATTCTAGAAAATCGTTAGCACCAAAAAAATTATATTTAGTTGGTTCTAATACTCCTTATGTCTAATTTATTATATTTAATTGTATCAAACACATAAAATATTATCCTAATACAAATTATATTCCATATATACTAACCCATCAACTACCATTTTCATGGTGACATTTCATGATTTTCATCTAGTACGTATAATATTTAAAATAAAAGTGACACATAATATGTTGATATCAGTCATTACATAATATATAACGTACGTAATATTATGATACGGAATAACTCACGTACGTAGACTCCAATATGTACAATATACTTTGCATATGTTCGACAAAATATATAAAGAAGTACTGAACAACTTGCTTACCGAAATCGAACCACCTCTAGCAAGGTAAGCAGAGTAGTCGTTGCCGACGAGACTAACGTGAACAATTGAATTTTGAAGGTCATAAGGTGTGATAACGGAGTCCTTGATAATTTGTTCAAAGAAATCAATTTGGGTCGTCATATTAGGGTAGGGTGCAGTTGTATCAAAAACTCCTGTACCTCCAAATGCAAAATTTATTCCATATTTTATGTTATGGTTGGGTTTGTATTTTCTGAATGCGTACGGTGTTGGTGACCTCAATCCCAAGTGTCTAGCTGCCAAATTCATAAACAACCAACAAAATAATTAAACAAATTAATTAATTATTGATAATCCAATTTATTAGCATTGTATGAGTTTATGAATTTTGATTTTGCATCGTGAGTAGGAGTATGTAGTATGTAATAACTGAGATGGTTGAACTCATAAATGATCGAATACTTCTTTGTTGCGAATAAATAAATAAAAGTAATATAGAGACGCTTACACAAAACTTTAGCTTTGATTTATATGATCTATGAATGAAAGTATGAAACAATTTAACACATAAGTAATTAAGTACATGCAATCCCCTCAAAACAAAACGGAAAAAGTAATTAAATATAATTTTATTTTATTATAGCAAAATTTTAAATATATACTAAAATATACTCAAAAGTTTTAAAATTTCACCACATAATAATAGTCCACATGTATGCAAGAAGGAACGCAAGAAGAAACGGAGTCAAAATTTGATTTCTCACTTTTGTATACTGTATACAACTAAAATGTTACTGTTTTTAATTAGTTGATAATATGAAAATTTAATATATATATATATATATATATATATATATATATATACTTTAAAAAGTAATTAATGAATCTTTATTTTAATATCAGCTACTACGTAATTAGATTAATGTACACAATTAATACACAAAATATGTGATAATATGTTTTGGAGTGGAAGAAGTCAGGTAGAAAGAACAATATACGTGTAAAAAGCACAGATTATGTCATCAAATTAAACTATCAACATGTTACAGCTATATATATATCCTTCATTCCTTCTGAAATCTCAAAAAAATAAAACATGTTACAGGAAAATCTGCCAAAAATTAATAATGTTACAGAAGTTTTCCATTTATCCCACTTGTCAATTAATATCATAATTAATTTTTGAGAAAATAAATGCATGCGATTAGCTACTTAGCTTTTATCATCAACCAAAACGGCAGAGCCTTAGAATGTTGTGCACTTGTGCTTAAACGTTGAAGATCAGTCATATTATATGACCATCATTTTCCACAAATTAAGAAACTAATGAATTCTTGATTGAAATATTGTACCACCTTAAAAATTAATCTCTCGAGTAATATATTTCATGAAATCATAAAAATTATATATTTGGAAAGTTTACAACGAGACGAATTTAACAAGATCATATATGACTATATTTTTTATTATATATAAAACACCAAAAAGAGTTAAAGTTATACTATACTATAAATAGTATCGAAAACGCTAATATAGCAGGTAAAAAAGCTGCAAATGGAGTATCATTGTAGTATGATTTTTCTCCTTAAAATTACAAAATACCAACAACTAATGTTCATTTTATTATTATTATTATTATTATTATTATTATTATTATTATTATTATTATTATTATTATTATTATTATTATTATTATTATTATTATTATTAT
>PYUH01004005.1:632945-783908 GCA_016808085.1 Suaeda aralocaspica | reverse complement strand
ATTATTATTATTATTATTATTATTATTATTATTATTATTATTATTATTATTATTATTATTATTATTATTATTATTATTATTATTATTATTAGGTTTCCCTAATGCTTTTTCTTGCATGAAGTTTTTTAGAACTTTCGTACAACGTACTATGAATCTATGATTTTAGAAAGTTGAAAAATTGAAGCCTTGTTCAACAGGTACATCAAAGTGAAAGAATCAAGCCTTTATGTTGGGCACATGGATTCTAATTTTAATAGGAGTAGATTGGTAGATAAAGTTATTACATTGTATAAAAATAGTGCTTTGATTATCAAATGATAATCGGTCGGAGAAATTTTTAAATAAAAAATTACGGAGTATATTATAAATAATCTATCTATTTAATTGCATTGGATTAGATGACATTTTATAAGGTAGAAAGTAACTTGTTTTTTGAGTGCCTTAAGTATGTTGCACTACTAATTAATTATATCATTTTTCGTTACTTAATTAAGATTCGAATTTGTTGTAAATTATTGGCACAGGCAATAATGCAACGTTGATAGAAATTAGCGACTATTATGGTTAAACATGCACCTACAAAAATTCGAATTTATACTTGTGTGCTTGTTAGAGAGAGCTCACAATCACAATCACAATCACAATCACAATCTCTTGCATAACTCAACAACCCACACAATCAACTACATATTGCGAATTTGAACACGGATATATATATATATATATATATATATAACTTTTCGTCTACTGACTTATAGATAGACGGATAACCCTCAATATCTCTCAATTAAGTGATTCAAGGACTTTTGTTTTAGATGGTTGATAAAAGAAAAATTGATTTTGACAATATATTGTCTCTATTATTATAGGTAGATGAAAAATTCCTTAAATTAGTTCAATTCCGAACCTAATTTTATCAAATAAAAACAAGGGACAAAATAGACTTAGCGATAATGATCCTAAAATGCATGCAAACTTTTCGAGCTAAGGTACACATCATTGTTGAACAAAACAAACTTATTGGTACACATTGTAGTAGATCAAAACAAACTTCAATTGACTCTAGCAATTGTGACCTTAAGGCCCCGTTTGCCATGAAAAGTATTTTCCTCCCTTTTCCAATTTTACATTATTTGGTATATAAAGGAATGTAATATCATTTTCCATGGGAGTAAATTTTTCCTTACAATGATGGAAAATCACTTTCCTTCCAAAATGATAGGAAAACAATTAATTTTCCTCCCTCTCCTTATACACTCTTTCCTCATTACCTCCTTCCACCCTTTCGATCATTTTCCCTATTTTCATCACTTTTTTATATGCAACTAAACAATGAAAAATTATTTCCATGAAAAAACTATTTTTAATGAAAATCATTTTACACTGAAAATGTTTTACGCCCTACCAAACGGACCCTAAGAGCAATAAAACAAGTGATAACTTTGGCATTATTTTACTTGTGGTTTTTAATGCTATAGTGGTAAGTAACGTAGTAACACCCAAAAATGAATATATGCATGATAAAGGATTAATTAAAGGCCATGAGTGTGTAACAAAAAGAAAGTATGAAGGCACACTACATTGAACTGTAAAGATAAGAATTGAAGATGAAAAGAAAAGTAGAGGTCCCCAATAATGTAATTTTTTTACAGCTTTTAAGAAAGATAATCATATAAGTGAATATGTGGGATTAAATAAGAGAGAATCCTATATCTTTCCACTACATGTTTAAAGGAAGAACAACTTAAAAAGATGAAGCTAAGGCATGGAGGAGTTTATGAGCTCCTAATTCACCAATGTAAATAAATATTACTAAAATAAATTAAAGATCTCACTAAAGTAGTGGGAGAATGATTTTAGTTAGTTCTTTTATTCTTCAATGCTTTGTGGACTACCAATCATTTGCAACTTAACTTTTGAGCTGAATTTTCTAGAATGCTTAATTAGCCTTGGTTTTGGAATGATATTATTGATTTCAACCGATTAGAGTAAACGATATACAATTGGTACTTTATTTATGGGATAACAAATTTCTACTTGAATAGAACAATCCGGCCAATAATTTGGTTAGGCGTGTGTAAATAATTTTATAAAATAATCAAGAATAAACAAAGCGATGCATGATTTTCGTAAAAGATATTATATTTTAACATTTTAAAATAAACTATGTCTTATCTAATGCTAATATATATGCTATCCTAAGAAAATTTCTCTATGACTCTAACTAAATAAATTGGCATATTTATTTGTCAAAGCTTTTTTAAATTATGAAAAATATGAACAAGTATTTAGATGTAGTTAATTAAAACACCAATTCATGTTCTTTCTAGCTTAATTTTATTTCAATTCATTTTAGATCAATCCTTTTCAATTTAATACAATATAATTAAATGATTTTTGAACCATTATATTATATTTTAGTTTAGTTACATGAAGTCATTTTAGCCTTATAGAACAAGGCCTAACACGATGGTATTATGGCACCAAATAACTAAGAAAATTTCTTTACTTCAATAATTATGCAAAGTGAAGTTCTTAATAATTATCCAAGCCTAGCACATCACTTATGATAAATTGACTCGTTAACAATTATGTAAGCATTTGTAATTCGCCAAATTAAGTGAGTATTTAATTAGATAAATATAGGCATATGCATACATTATTGGTTATCCCCTCAAAAAAAAAAAAAAATAAAATGCATACATCATGGCAAGAAATTTATAATATGACAACGAAATATTCCAAATATGTGACTAGAGTACCAATGCGTGCAACATACATATAATTTCTAATTTAATGGGTCGATAATATCTCATTATCCTACAATAATGTTGACATTCCTATGTTTAGTAGTTTATTCATGAAGTGAAACTAGTACTCTTATAGTAAAGCTTTGCAAAAAGGCTTTAGAAGATGAAATGTTTAAGTGTGCTCTTCTCGAGAGCCAATCCTAATTTGTGAATGAAAATATAAGTGATTTTATTTAGCGCATTATACATATATTTTCGTATCACAAATAAAGTTTTAAAATTCTACATTTCTACTCCCTTAATTTCATTTTTTTTTGTACTTTCTACGTTTCATTTATACACGTTTGTTTGCAAATTTTTTATAGCGCTTATATCTTCAATTTTGTATTTGTAAAAAATATAAAAACTTAATATTCTAGTAGAAGACGAATCAAATAAGACCACGTATGAATATGTTTTTTATTACATATAAAGCACAAACAATATTCAAATCATGATTTGTAAATAGTATCTAAAGTCAAAACATAAAGAATAGATTAAAACGGAGAAAGTACTAAACAATAGTGTTAATTCAACAACTTAATTTCTATAACAAGGTCATTTTTTAATGTAGTATTCCGCAGTTATTTAATATAGTATTTTTACTTTACTTAATAGATAACGGTTGCTTATTAATTTTCAATAGAACAAAAATCAGAAGCAACAAAAAAGAATGTAGTAACGGATCAATTCCCATGAGAACCCCACAACAAAACATAAAAGTTGCAAAATTTAATTAAAAAAGTGAAGTAGTTATAAATGTAACGCTTACTTTATGTATTAATAAAATAAAAAGATGATGATATAATAAACAAACCTAGATAATCAGTGAAAACTCGACCATCAGAAAAACGACCCGAAGGTTTTCCAGGAAAAGTGACACCATAAGGCTCTTTCCATGATGATCCTATGGGATTTCTGTTATTTCCTGTATCAGCATATGAGTCTCCAAACACAAATAGCTTCTCTAAACCACCACCCTTGACGTGGTGGTGGTGGCCGTGATGATGGTGGTGGTGGCCGTGGCCGTGGCCGTGGTGATGAGAGTTTGAGCTCTCTACCACCTCAATGCCTAAACAATTTAGTAAGAAAAAGGAAAATTTTGTTAGGAAGTTTTTTAATTTGCATGGAGTATGTTAATGTATATGAGGATTAAATTCCCTAGATTATACAAGAATTATATATATTAATAAACCTAGTTCACACTTTTTATATTTTGATAATTTTACCAATTATGACAGTATGGTGGGATTAAACTAGGTTGGACCCTACTAACATACATATAGTGCACCAGCACAAAACAAGGGGTAAGGGTAAGGGTAAGGGTAAGACATGTAGTGGAAGCTGCGACCGAGCAGCTCCACTAAGTTATAGCCTCAAACTCACCTAATTTACACAATTATGCACTTATGCTAAGTAAATTATGTGCACTAAAATTTGCATAAAATCGAGTCTAATAACAAACTTAATTAAAATGCTAATCAACGACGAAATTGTTATTATCATGCATTTATTTAGAAGGGAAATTTTAACTATTAGCTAGAGCTTTACCAACAAGCTCTACCTTAAATATGTACTAATTAAGATTATTATAAATTGACTAAAAAATAGGGTACGTACCAAAGAGAAGAAGAAAGGAGGAGCAAAGGAAGAAGGTGAATAAGAGCTTTTGTGAAAACCCCATTATAATCAAATAAAAGGAATTGATGTGTGTATGTGTTTAGAATTTGAGATAATGGTTGTGAATGTGGATTTGTGGTCATAAAAGGGGGTTGCTTTGAATCTTTGGTGGCTTACCAAAAGCTGTATTTATAGTGCTTTGTGTGTGTCAAAGTCTCTAAAGCCCAAATGAAAAAAAGAATACTAAAAAATTTTAAAAAAATAAAGTTAAAAAAAATTAAACGATTAAAGAAGACTTATGTAATATGACCAAGTGTCTTGTCGTGAGCAAACGTTTTGGGTTGTAAATTGTAATAGTCTACACAAAAATTTTTATCCATTTGTGTTTGACTCACTTAGGATCTGGTTACTTCAACTTAGAATCAGTTTACTTCAATTTATATTCAATCAATTCAGTTTAAATCAATTTAGTTCATCTATTCTTTTATTTTGCTAATTAATTTGTTCATAATATTATTATTGTCATTATTTTGTACTTGGATTTATTTTGTTCATAATATAATTAGTTTGTTCATAATATATTTTTGAAACATCAATCATCATTTTTTTTAATTTGTTTAATATACATATGTTAGTTTATAATTTTCACGAAAAAAATATTATGAAACTACCATTCAGCAAATGAAACAAAAATATAAGTGAAATATCATTTACAAAAATATTATTATACCACATAAGTGGATTACCATTCTCAAAAATATGAAGATGTATTACTGATTTTTATTTCGTAAAAATATAAAATAACAATAACGAATTTTTTTTGTTTAATAATTATTTGTGGATTAATATCAAAATTATTACTATGTCATTACTCCATAGTTAAAAATCATTAATAATCCATATTTAAAAATAAATTATCACAATTAAAAATCAATAGTCAATAGTTAAAAATCAATAATCCATAATTAAAAGTCAGTAATCCATAATAAAAAATTTCAGTTCAATTCAATTGTTTTCAGCTGAACTAAACAGACCCTTGTTTCATTCGTTAAAAATGTATTCAAATAGTGTCATGCATTTAATTTTAAACTTGATTTAATTCTTTTAAATTGAGTTTATTTATTCTATTGATGATCTCAATATTGAGAATTGATAAATTTTAATTATATAGGGCAATTGATAAACTTGAAGTATTTTAAGATATAATTTGGAAACACAGATGGTATCATTACTAGTTAGTAGCTAGCTAGTAGTAATATTCTCATATCCTAATTATAATATCGTTATAAATTCCTAAATGACAATGTTTTTTTTTTCAAGAAAAACAATTACAAGGGTACAAGTTGATTTATTTAGAAGATATGATCTTAATACTCATTTTGAATGTCATAAGTTATTTAATTACAATAATGCCATGTGAATTTTCAGGCAAACCTCTATTATAACTTGTTGATTATCCATAAGTTATGATAAGTTTTAATATTCTCGACTCCTAATTCTGAAGAGAATACACCCAAATTAAAATGAAAAATGTAGATGTAATACGCATGCAAAGGGTTATAAAATTGTATAGATAAATTTTTACATGCATCGAAAATACCCTAAAGTATAATGAATTTAAATATGTTGTTCCATTAAGTGTTTAACACTTGAATGTCATTTAGATAGTTATAAGTTTATGTAAAGGAACATTAAATTATATGAGAGTACGACAATGTAATTCAAACCCAAAACCACTAAGAACAGAAAGGAAGGCTTTAACTACTTAAAATATTTCTTATTGTTCCATTAAAATATAATATATTTTGTTAAAGTAAGGACATGTTTACTTCAGCTTAAAATCAGTTCAGTTCAGTTCAGCTCAACTCTTCTTTTATTTTTCTATTTATTAATCATTTACAAAAAACTTTCAGTTCAATACAGTTGTTTTCAGCTGAAGTAAACAAACCTTAAATTATACGCAAATAACATTTTCTAATTTATGTGTACGACTTAATTTCATTCCTTGATGAGGGTCCTACGCTCCTACATGCCACGACTCTTTGAGTCTATGACATTATCTGGCCTTGAAGTAGTCCACATTTTTTTTTCTCCAAAACTAAAAAGCGTGTTATTAATTTATTTTTTTGAGAACTTGACAAAAAAAATTGTTGGTGGAGTTATAATATTATGATATGGAACAAAATTTATTGTCCTACATATATGTGTACCACTGTGTGCCATTATTTTTGATTGAGTGATAATATCAAATTTAATTTTTAAATTCAAAAATGATAGGACCTTATTTTAAAATTAACTAATGAGATTTATTGGTATACAAGTGACGCATAAAATATTGGACAATAGATTCAGATTCTTATGATAATGACAATTTGATACTATTACCTACAAAACGCATAATTTTTGGTTTCAGTAGAACGTAATGTTTTCGTGTTTATATATGGTATACATCTTGTTAGAAATGTAAAGGACGTGACTATATTATTGGAGCTTCAATTCTTTGATTTTTTGTCTAATTGTCATGGATTTTTATCAATCTTCTTATTCTTATTTTAGGTTGTGAAATACTGAAATGTATGTTAGTTTGTCCACATTGGTGAGTGATGCCTCTATCCCTCGTTTTAGAAATGTTGTTTGGATCATACTGTTTGTAAACCTCTCATTCTATGGATTAGGTGAGAGATGCCACCAAGTGTGCACTAATTAATGTTGTTGCTCAGTTCGACTTTTACATGGGTTGATTTTTTTTTTTTTTATTGGTAATCCTCTAAATGGTTACTCCGTACTTATATTTAATTTAGACCGCAGTTTTTCTATTAATATTGTGTATTTAAATTATTGTTAATTTTGCTAATTTCTATATTACCTCACTTTGTATTTGTAATTTAGATTTCTACTCTTCATGAAAATTTGCATTAATGTCCTTTGAAAAAGGATATGAGTTATATATTTTTTAGTTCTAATTGAATTTTTTATTTTTTGACTCCTACATATTCGCATGCTATTATTAGAATTTAAATAACAATTGAGCTGTTATAAAGTTGTAACTCGTAAATAAACTTATAAATTAAATAATAATTAAAATCTAAATGAGTTGTTCACAAGACTCACTTGTGAAACACTATGATATTTAAACTTAGCGCATTTAATAAACGAGTTTCAGTTATATAAGTTTGTTCATTTGATTCTTAGATGAACATTGATCGAGTTTTGGCCGAGATTATTCGCAAGTATCAACCCATTCAAGCCCTTATGTTTTGTACTGTGTTTGACTTTATCAATGTTATTTTGGTTGATTTGTTGAGGTCAATTTGGCCCTAAACAAATTGTGACATTGAAAGTGAATATGTGATACACGAAGTTATTACTGTGTTAAGATGTTGTAGGCATGTGTTGAACTAGGGAGAACGATTCAATCAAGGAAAAAAATACCCGAGTACTTAGTATTTTAGCTTGAACAAAGTCCAAAAATATTATAAAATGAAGAGCTCGTGCCTAAGTTAATCCCATCACCAATTCCAAGTTCTTGATTGCGTGATTTGCATCTACACGCAATTTTTGGTCACACAAAAAAATCAAGTCAAATACTTTTAGGGGATTTGGACAATGATTAAATAGGTAATCATATAATGCGCAAATCTTAATGTATGACTGTATCAAGTGAAATTAAACCGTCAGGCTTATGCGCAAATCTTAATGTATGACTGTATCAAGTGAAATTAAACCGTCATGCTTTTGCCGCTGTACGATAGTATTTAATTAGTCATCCCTCGAAGAGTGAGGGGTATCTTAAATGATTAAAGCTTTTCTTTCGATTTCAAAAGATTTTGGGATCGATTCTCACTCAACCCTTGTGGCTACCTAACACCAAAAATTAAAAAAAAGTTCTTTCCTTTTCTTCCTCGATCATGCTTAGGTACAATATTGAAAGCTTAATCTACTACGTAGTTGTTTATAAAAACCTATACCCATCATGTTTCACTTTTTGGTACATTCTAATTTAGAAAACACAACTAGTATAATGCCCGTGCGATGCACGACTTAGAAGTTTAATATTAAATTAGCAATAAAATTATGATAAGTAAAAGGTATAGCTTAATAGTTAAAGCAAAATATTTTTGTTGTATTAAAAAATTGAATATCTACTAAAATCATCAAAATCCCGTGTAATAGTTGATAACTCACTTTTATATTGAAATTTTTGGCATTTTTGGGTGCATATTTAGGGCATATTAGGTCCATATAGTTGTATTTTAAGCATTAATTGCATAAATTATCCATTTTGTTCTTTATTACGCTCCGTTTGTGGTTTCTTAATTTTTCAGGTAGTTTTACAACTATTTGGAAGTTTTCAGAAGCAAGTTAAGTGAAGCGGATAGTTATAAAAGAAGAGTTGAAGATTATGGACATAACTCAAGGATTATCATCATATGACTTCTATTTTGCTTCCAGGGTCATGGCGTAGCTTATTTTGGTGAATTTGAGTTAAAATTGAAGAGATGTTGAAGTTTGACCAATGCGTAGATTATAGACGTTTAGCTCGAGGATTATCATCATATGGCGTAGCTCCGTGTTTTTTTTAATTATCAATGATAGCCTTCAGTTTATAATCAATTGTCACCCACAGCGTAATCGCTATTAAGCAGTTTCACAAGCAAACACAGACAAACATCAAAGGTTAACAGCTTCTCACTCTATTAATTAATACCTCTAATCTTTTAAATTTTGTCTCCTTTAATTGATTGTGTGTATATAGTGTCATTAAGCAGGAAGCACTAAGCAATACCGTAATTATTTTCGTGAAATTCTAATTTTATTTGTGTTTATTTAATTGGGAATTGTTGATCTTGAGAATTGGATTAAAAAGGAGCTGAGATGGATGGGGTGGGTGCGTGGTTTTAAAAATCAGGTGATTTTACGGATTGAATTAAAGTGCTAGAATACCCTCATCATCATTATCATCAATTATCAATGGCTTCTACTTATTCTACTTCACCCATATTCCCATCTTCAACATTTCACTACGGTTAGATTTATTGAATACTGGAAAAAAAAAATATCAATATCGGTGTAGGTGACATATATTTAAAAACTCAGGGCTATCATTGATAATTAAAAAATTTTGGGCTACTATTGATAATTTAAGAAAGTGCGGGGCTACCATTGATAATTTCCCCTTTATAAAATATACATTACTTCTTATGTAATTGTAGTCAAAAAATGATTATCTTTTAGATGTTCAAATAATCAAAATAGGAGTAGTAATAAATTCCGAAATGTTTTTTTAATACTACAAAAAAATAGCACATTTGCGACGGAAAAAATCCGTCGCAAAAAGCTGAAATTCCGTCGCAAAATGGCCGTCGGAATTTTGCTTGTCGCAAATACGGGAATTTGCGACGGAATTTCCATCAAAAATGTGTTCCAACGGAATTTCATCTTTTTCCCGATGACATGACTTTTTCTGACGGAATTTGCGACGGACGGAATTCCGTCGGAAATTTGCGACAGAAAATTCTTTCGGAATATTAAACAAAAAAAAATAAAAAAATGGGTGAGGCAGCAACAGCCACCCTACCACCTCATATAACCACCACCACAACCCAAAACCACCAAGCATTACCACCCAAACTCAAAACCAAAACCCAAAACCACTAACCACCACCCCTCCAACCACGAACGAAACCCACTTACCACCACCCCAACCACTACAACCCACAACCCAAAACCACCAACCACTACCACCCAAAATCGAAGCCAAAACCCAAAACCACTAACCCCCACCCCTCCAACCACGACCGAAACCCACTTACCACCACCCCAACCACCACAACCTAAGCCACCCCACCAACTACCACCGAAGCCCAAAAACCCAAAGCCAAAACTGTAACCACCTACCAACCACCACCCAACCAACCCAAAAACCTAAACTCGAAACTACCCAGGACTAAAACCAAAACCCAAACCGAATTCGAAAACCAACACAACCCAAAAACCTAAACCCGAAACTACGTACCCAGAACCAAAACCAAAACACAAACCCAATTCGAAAACCACCACAACCCAAAAAAATCCAATTAACAACCACCCAACCATAGTCACTTAGAACCGCCACCGTAACCCAAAAAAAATCGAACCAAATGCCCCCAAAATGCCAACAACCATTAAGGCAAAAAAAATCGAAATTGAAAATCAAAATAAACAAAAAATTAACTAAATACATACCTTAAAATCAATCATCTAAGATTTTTTTGGTCAAATTCGACCAAAAAAACAACATCGATCTTCAACCTTTTCGTTTCTATTCATTAAGACGAAATTTTCAATGAAAAAATAGAGATGAGAAAGAGAAAGGAGAAAGGAGAAAGAAAGAGATGATAAGAACGAAGGAGAAAGGAGGAGAAAGAAAGAGATGGGAAGAAGGCGAGGAAAAAGAAGAGGAAGAAGAAGAAGGCGAGGAAAAAGAACAGGAAGAAAGAAGATGGCGAGAATGAGAAAAGGAAAGGAGGAAGTGAGATGAGAGGGAGTGAGAGAATGAAAGATTAAAAAAATAGGAATGAGAGGCGGAATAACAAAATAGAAGTGAGGAGTTACTTATATACATAGGGTTCGGGATGTTATTTGTTTGGTCTAAATGATATTTTGCGACGGAAAATTCCGTCGCAAATTAATTTTTTTCTAAATAATTGGATTTTTGTCAATATTTTCTATTTTGCGACAGAATTTTCCATCGCAAATTTATGACGGAATAAAATTTCGTCGCAAATTTCTGACATTTGCGACGGAATTGGTGTCCGTCGCAAAAATTCCGTCGCAAATCACCCTTTTTCTTGTAGTGTTAATCCCTTTTATGTTAGGAAGTGTAACATAATTTGGTAAGGGCATAAGAGGGCGGGAGAGAAGTTTTTTTCGGTGTGAAGCATGGAAGTTGAGAAGATAACAAACAAATTTTGAATATAAAAAAAAGGTTAACTTTCATTAACGGATTTTGAACCATATTTCTCGAGTGGATTTTTGGTTGCGTTGTTTAAGTTGTTAGTAACATTTTTTGAACGTTACAAATAGAGGCGTTACTAATAGGAAAAATTATTAGTATCATTTGTAAAAAAAACATCAATATGATTATATTCCTGATGGCTCAGCTTGTTGACACTACTGACTTAGGGTGGAGTTTTCTAATCACCTTTTTATAAGGAAAAGTTGATTTTAATAATCCCACTTTTAAAATTTTTTAAAATAATATTCCCATCTTTCACTTATCACACAAATAGTCCCACCTTTCACCATATTATTCTTTTAATGGGCTATTTTACAGATAACATGAAGTTCAGGTCATCTTACTCCTTTATATTTATTTACAAANTTTAAAAAAAAAAAAAAAAAAAAAAAAACAGATTAAAATACTATTTTTCTTCTTGTTTCCTTTTTATTTCCACTACCATTTGTTACTCTTTATTTTACTTCCTCTCACCCATTGATCTATCACCATTACTCACATCCCTATTAAGTCAATTCCTAATTTCCCATTGTTGTTTCTACTGGAACACTGCAGGGGGGGGGGTTGAATTGTTGTGTGGAACTTGTTTGCGGAATTTAAACAAATTTGAACGAAATTAAGAGTAAGAGAGATATTTCAATGAGAAAAACCTCCTTGGCCCAAAGGAAGAAAAACTCCACTTTTATAATAAGCCTGTAAAACTTTTACAACCGAAATTCTCTACCCGGCCCCGTAGGTTCCTTCAAGAACTTACTTCTCAATTCTCACTCTCGTTCTTTCTTTCTCTCTACTTCTCTTTCTCTCTTTCTCTCCACTTTTCTCTTGTTCTCACACTTCACTTTTTCTCAAAGATTACAACTCTATACAGACTCTAATACATTGAAAGAATTCTCAAACTGGACAGGAACATCAATTGAAACTTAGACTCATATGAATACTCAAGTGTGTTCTACAGAATTATGAAGTTCTTAGAGTATTTATAGAGAGTTTTAGCCTTGCAAAGCAAGCCATAAACCCACGTAAATCAAATTAAACATCCACTATTCCATGATTTACCCCCACCAATCCACGTTTTTAGTCCTAAAAGCTAGGATTTTTTAACCATTTTTAACCGAATTTTACTTGCCCATTAACCCATGATTTGACTCCTACAATCTAGGATTACCTAACAATCTTTTATTTTATTTGACAAGAGAAAACCTTAGATGCCGTTTTTATTCAAACTAAATTAGATTTTTATCTCCTAAAATTATGGCATCATGGAGAAGGTTGTTATGACCTAAATTATAACAGCAATTAACCTAGACTAATTTATGGGATAGATTCGTTTTGAATTCTAGACATGATGTTCCAACCAAATTTGAGACTCCAACGTATTTACAAAGTTCTTAGAAAATTTCTCTCATAATCTTCTTGTACTTCTCTTCTCTTCATCAAGAAACTTCATTGAAATTGCTTGATTATATTCGCTTGTTCCTTTAGGAACAACTCGATTCTCGTGCCTTGTTCCTACGCAACTGTGTTACTCAGGAACTTCTTCTCTATCTTTAGTGTTCCTTTGCAAGATTATGCCTAGGAACTTCTCTTTGAACTTGGTTATTAACGTATCATGTTCCTACTCCGAAATGTTCCATTATTGCTCCAAGTTCCTTACTCTCTGAACTTGTGAAATCTCATAGGAACTAAAAGTGTTTATTAGTTAAGTTTGTTTGTGGTAGTCATCATCAAAACTTTCAATTCATGGGTCACTGCCCATCATCATTATTGGAACATAAATCACAAATGTGCTAATCTAATTTCATCAATCACATTCATTCATCATCCAACAATGTCATCAACAAAAACATCAACTACCTTCCCAGATCTCCTGTAACATTTCGGACTCCGGACGGAGCCGAATTAATCACCTTAACTATGAAATTTCTTATGAAATGAGCTCCCTAAAAGAAAAACGTATCTTGTTGGTATGAGTAGTATATATAATCCTTTTAAAGCAATCGTGAGGGGTATTACATAACCTTCACTTGAGAACAACATCGCCCTCGTTGCGCCTAGAACCCTAGGGACCCTAGTATTACACCAAATGAATTCTAGCTAGGTAGCCCTAGTGCTACATCCAATTCTTCCGAAAAAGCTACGGACACCAGTATTACACTAATGGCCTCTGGGTAGCTCCAGTACGTGTTACATCCAGTTTGGAATCACATATTGGAGACTCCCATTAGTATGCCTAACGGCCTGTGGGTAGACCTGTAAATTGTGTCGTGTCATTTTCGTGTCATATCAGTTACTTAAATGGGTTGAGCCACTCCAACTCTAACCCTACCTATTTAATAAACGAGTTGTGTCGTGCTAACCCATTTACTTAAATGGGTTGGCACCCTTGACCCAAACCCGCTAATAACGGGTCGATTTCGTGTCGAGTTAGTGTGTCATGTCGATTTACGCTTCTTTTTACTTTAGAACCCTAGTTTTATTCTAAAATTCTCTCTAAGTGTAGAATTCCTTTAAATCTTTCAATCAATAATATTAAGGTTTTATTTCAATCTCAATTCTTGTTCTTAATTAATGTTTATTGTTATTTTCAATTTATGTTCTTAGTTTTAATAGTTTTATGTTTAGATTTAATTTCTTGATTGTTGTTGGTTTTGTTTAGTTTAATCATGTTTAGTATTTTAATTGATTTATTGATTTAGTTTTTGTTCTTTCAATTATGAGTAAGTAGTTGCTTTTCTAGGACTAGGGGATCCATGGATTAATTGGTGATGTTTTGCTGATAAATATTAGTTTAAATATTAATGTGCTTGAATTCCTTTTGTCAATTGTTATTGCTTTCTATAAATACTGGCCAGATTTAGTTGTGAGTTTGATATTGTTGAAATCTATGCCGAGAGGTAAGATTACCACAATTAGATCATAAGGACAATAGGCAAAACGAGTCTAAGTGAGCGAGAGCCATTAGAGGAGTTTTGAAGGGGACTAGATTCGAGAGAATTAGTGGACCTTAATTCAGGGAAATTGATAATCTAATTATTTATTTGTGTGCAATTCATTGGTTAATCTTTGGTGAACCGATGTCCTAGGTTTAGTCATTAATTAAATTCCTTAATCAATTTAGCTTTAATTATAGTTAATTTCTTAGTCACAATTGTCAATCAAAGGCCCTTTGCGCAGTCTAGNTTTACACGGTTTAGACTTTTTAGAACTAATAGGTTTAATTGCTTCCCTGTGGATTCGATCCCTACTTCCCTAGCTATATTAGTTAGAGTGGTTAGGTTTATTTTTGATAGGTGTGCGATAGCCTCATCAAATTTTGGCGCCGTTGCCGGGGAGGCAATTTCTAATTCTGTTAGTCGGGTTTATACTGTTTTCTTTTTATTTTTCTTAGTCCCAAAGAACTATTCAGTTCTTTGAGACAGTTTCTCATTATTGCTCGGAGTTGCATATTGTGCAGGTTTATAGGTTTATGCAAACCGACCACGAGCCTGACACTTTCATTTTCCCTGAGCCCGAGCGAGTATTTTTGAAGCGGTTGAGACGCAGTAGACACCGAATTTTTCTTCCCCGATCCGTGGAGGAAACTGTTTCTGATTTGTCTCAGTTTTTTGAGTTCACCTTCAACCCGTTGTTTGAAGGGTATTTAGAGGTCGAAATGACTGCCGAAGGAGAAGGACAAGGTAGAGGACCACCACCTCCACCACCGCCACCTGCGGCCCGTTCATTGAGAGACTATTCCTTGCCTAAAACGGAGTCTATGGCTGGAGGTTATTCAGTACCTGATACCGATGCTGCTAATTTTGAACTGAAACCGGCCCTTGTGAATATGGTTGAACGAAATCAGTTTTCAGGGACAATGAAGGAGGATCCGAATCTACATTTGCAGAATTTCCTTCAATATTTTGATACTATCAAGCAAATGAACGTTTCTAAGGATTACATTAGGAGAAGAATGTTCCCATTTTCGTTGAAGGACAAGGCTAGAACCTGGTTGAATGATCTTAATATGGCGACAATTACTTGTTGGGAGGACTTGGCTCTTGCTTTTCAGAGGAAGTACTATCCACCACAGAGAACTGCTCTATTGAGGAGTCAAATTACTAATTTCAACCAGGAAACAGATGAGTCACTTTGTGATGCTTGGGAACGGTTCAAGGAGTTGTTGAGAATGTGTCCTCATCATGGGCTTGAGAAGTGGTTTTTGGTTTAGTCATTCTACAATGGTTTGGGTAATGAGAGTAGAGCTTTGTTAGATTCTGCTGCTAATGGTCGATTCATGAACCAGGAGGTCAATGCTTCATATGAATTGATTGATGAAATTGCCACTCATAATTCACAGTTTAGCTGCACAGATCAATGCCATAAGAAGCTTGATAAGATTGGTACTACAGCTCCTTCACCATCACCTGTAGCTGCTCTTTCGGGATGCACCGACCTTTTCTGTGATTCCTGTGGTTCATTCGGTCATAATTCCCAGTCATGTACCAGTTCAGTGGAGCAAGTGTGTGCCTTTCAAGCCTACAAGAACAACCCATTTTCCAATACATATAATCCAGGCTGGAAGGATCACCCATACTTTTCCTACAAGAAAAATAGCAATGTACAGAATCCTCAGCAAGCAATATCACCTCAGCAGGCACCACAGCAGATGCAGAGATATGTACCACCATACCCACCAGGTTTCAGCAGGCCACCACTATCAGCACCACCATTGCCAGTTCAACCTAGTGGGGAAATTTCGGAGCTGAAGAATATGATGTTGCAGATGCAGAAAAATATGGAGGCAATGCAGGCTCACAACAAGCACCTGGAGACTCAGATAGCTCAGATTGTACAATCAACTGCTCAAAGGCAACCAGGCCACCTTCCATCACAACCTACACCTCCAATATTACAGGCATCACAGAATCCCCCAAGGGACCATGTCAATGCCATTGCTTTGAGGAGTGGAACTGCTTATGAAGGCCCGAAAATGCCTACTGATGATGTTAATTCTGATGTTGCAGGTGGAGCTAAGAAGACCAGTGATGTGGTGATTGAAGATTTGGAGAAAGTTCCAGCTAAGGAAACTAAAGCACCTAAGGAGAAGGTAGATGACATATCGATTGATACGATCCCGAGGTCACAGGTTAGGTTACCCTTTCTGTACAGGGTAACCAGGAGTAAGAATGATAATCATTTCAACAAACTTTTAGATATTGTGAAATTTTTCAGGTTACTGTTCCATTTACTGATTTGATAACTCAAAATTCCTACTTATACCAAATTTTTGAAAGATATTTTAAGCAGGAAACGTGAGTTGAATGTGGTGGAGACCGTAGCACTTACGGAGGAGTGCAGTGCCGCCATATTGCAAACCAAGTCACCGTCAAAGCTAAAGGACCCGGGAAGTTTTTCTATCCCTTGTAATATTGGCCCACTTTTATTGATAAAGCTTTATGTGATTTAGGGGCTAGTGTTAGTGTCATGCCTTTATCTATTTGCAAAAAACTTGATATGGGTGCTTTAAAGGTTACTAACATCACTTTGCAGATGGCAGATAGGACAGTGAAATACCCTAAAGGTATTTTAGAGGATGTCCCGGTGAGAGTCAGGAAATTTTTTATTCCTGTGGAATTTGTTGTGTTAGATATGGATGAAGATGCTCATATCCCAATTATACTTGGCAGACCATTCTTACACAATGCAGGTGCTGTTATTGATGTCAAAAATGGTAGTTTGACTCTTTCTGTAGGGGATGATAAAGTTACCTTTAATCTTAATGCTGCTCTTAAGAGTCCTATGATGGAACAGTCATGTTATGTTATTGATGTCATTGATGAGATTGTTATTGGTGATATGCCTCGATCTACTACAAAGGATCTTCTGGAGGCCGTTGTTTGTCTTGATATTGGTGCAAGTGAAGGTACAATTGATGGCGATGAATTGGTCCAGGATCTCACTGGTGAGGAATTAAATCCGGTGGAGAGCCGGAAATTTATTGAGTTACCACAAGAGGTTTGTTCTGTTAAAGAGGTAACCCAACCCGAGATGAAATCCCTCCCCTCTAATTTGAAATATGCCTTTCTAGATGATAAGGAGTTGTACCCAGTCATTGTTAGTGCTTCTCGTCAATTAAATAAACTCTTGTCTGTGCTTAAGTCTCATAAGAAGGCTATTGGTTATACTATTGATGATTTGACTGGTATTAGTCCTGACTTTTGCATGCATAGAATTCATTTAGAGGAAGGTCATAAACCTTGTATACAGGGTCAACATCGTTTGAATCCTAACATGCAGGAGGTAGTGAAGAAAGAAGTTCTTAAACTTCTAGATGCATGTATTACTTACTCGGTGCCTGACTCCCAGTGGGTAAGTCCCGTACAGGTAGTCCCTAAGAAAGGGGGGACAACTGTTGTTCGTAATGATAAAAATGAATTAATTCCTACTAGAGTTGTTACAGGATGGAGAATGTGTATTGACTATAGAAAATTGAATGTTGCAACTAAAAAGGATTATTTCCCCCTTCCTTTTATTGATCAAATGTTGGAAAGATTAGCTAAGAATAAGGATTTCTGTTATCTTGATGGATATTCGGGTTTCTTTCAGATCCCCATCCATCCTGATGATAGGGAGAAAATTACTTTTACATGTCCTTACGGTACCTTTGCATACCATAGAATGCCTTTTGGTTTATGTAATGCACCAGCTACTTTTCAACGTTACATAATGAGCATTTTTTCTGAGTTCATAGAGTCTATTATGGAAGTCTTCATGGATGATTTTAGTGTTTATGGTTCTGATTTTGATTCATGTTTGACTAATTTGACTAAGGTTCTCGAAAGATGTGAACATGTAAATCTGGTTTTAAATTGGGAAAAATGTCATTTCATGGTCAATGAAGGAGTAGTTTTGGGACATTTGGTGTCCGAGCGTGGTATTGAGGTGGATAAGGCGAAAATACAAGTAATTGAGCAACTGCCACCTCCGGTGAATGTAAAAGGGGTAAGAAGTTTTTTGGGTCATGCTGGTTTTTATCGTAGGTTTATTAAGGATTTTTCTAAAATTGCGAAACCACTAACTCAATTGTTGTTGAAAGATGCTGAATTTAAATTCACTGATGAGTGTCTTGAGTCCTTTAATATGATCAAAACTAATTTCAGCACTTATTATACAATTTCCCGATTGGAATTTACCTTTTGAAATAATGTGTGATGCTAGTGATTTTGCAGTTAGTGCAGTTTTAGGTCAAAGGAGAGATAAGGCCCTACATGCTATTTATTATGCTAGTAAGACCTTGGATGAAGCTCAATTCAATTATGCCACCACGGAAAAAGAGTTGCTTGCTATTGTTTATGCATTAGATAAATTTCGTGCTTACCTTGTAGGATCGAAAGTTATTGTTTACACTGACCATGCAGCTCTTAAGTACCTACTTGGGAAGAAGGAAGCCAAACCAAGGCTTATTCGATGGATTTTGTTGCTTCAAGAGTTTGATCTCGAGATTTGTGATAAGAAGGGAGTAGAGAATGTGGTAGCTGACCACTTATCGAGGATACGGTATGATGATGGGGAGATCTCTACCCCCATTGATGATTCTTTTCCTGATGAACACCTATTTGCAGTTTGTGTAAATTCTCCTTGGTTTGCTGATTTTGCTAGCTATGTTGTAGGGGGTGTCTTACCTTCTGATTTGACTTATCAGCAGAAAAAGAAGTTTTTACATGATGTAAAGCGATACTTTTGGGATGATCCTAACTTAGATGGGTTATACAGGAAATGTGTCCCGGAATGGGAAGTCTATGGTGTACTTCACCATTGCCATTCATCACCATATGGAGCTCATGCTGGACCTTCTAAGACAATGTTTAAGGTCCTTGAATCAAGTTTCTATTGGCCTACTATCCTATATGATGCTAGAGCATTCATTATGTCTTGTGATTCGTGCCAACGAACAGGTAATATTTCACAAAGGCACGAAATGCCTCAAACAGCTATATTGGAAGTTGAGATTTTTGATGTGTGGGGCATTGATTACATGGGGCTTTTCCATCCTCCAATGGAAATCGTTTCATATTAGTTGCTGTAGATTATGTTTCTAAATGGGTGGAAGCTCTTGCTACCCCCCATTGTGATTCTAACACTGTTTTGAGAATGTTTAAGCAGGTTATTTTTCCTAGGTTCGAAGTCCCTAGAGCTGTCATTAGTGACGGGGGAAAGCATTTCCATGAGAAAAGGCTAGATAAACTGCTGGAGAAGTACGGTGTTTACCACAGAACAGGATTAGCGTATCATCCACAAACCAGTGGTCAGGTGGAAGTTTCAAATCGAGAAATCAAAGCTATCCTGGAGAAAACGGTTGCAAGGTCAAGGAAAGATTGGAGTAGCAAGCTGTATGATGCATTATGGGCATATAGAACGACCTTCAAGACACCTATCGGTACATCTCCCTATCGGTTAGTGTATGGGAAAGCGTGTCATTTTCTAGCTGAGTTAGAATACAAAGCCTACTGGGCAGTAAAGGAGCTCAACATGGATGCCAAGCTTGCAGGTGAGAAACGACTACTAAAATTAAATGAGCTCGACGAATTTCGATTGGGAGCCTATGATTGTGCTAAGATTTACAAGGAACAGACTAAGAAATGACACGATAAGCGAATTGTAAGGAAGGAATTTGTAACAGGTGATAAAGTCTTATTATTCAATTCTAGACTGAAGCTGTTCCCTGGAAAGTTGAGGTCTGGGTGGAGCGGTCCTTTCATCGTTACTATGGTGAGCAAGTACGGATTTGTAGAGGTTCAGAACGAGAGAGGAGAACTATTTAAGGTCAATGGACACCGCCTCAAGCACTACTATGAAGGTGATGTTGTTGGCCTAGTTGAACAAATCAATCTCCAAGACCCACACCCCTATAAGCTATGAGGTAATATGGTCAAGCTAATGACCTTAAACAAGCGCTTTGCTTGAGCCAACCCGTAGTTAGCTTAGTTTTAGTAGCTTTGTTTTCTTTTTCTTTTTTTTTTCAGTTTAGTAGGGACTCTAGCTCATTTCTTAGTTTTGGTAAGGGGAGAGTGAGGTACTAATGAATTCTTCAAGTGTTTCGGGTGTGATTATAGGTACAATTTAGTTGAAAAAAGGACGAAAAAATCTCGAAATGCTACACGCCCGGACCCTCCGGGAAAATAGCACTACCCCGGGCGTGTAGCCCTCGTCCCGGGGGCGTAACCCGTTTTCCAACACTTAGTTTTTTCACAAAAATCACAAGAAAAGCTACTCGCCCGGACCCTCCGGGCGAGCAACCCCCCTCCGGGCGCTCTGCCTTCGGGCCGGGCGGATAGCCTTTCTTTTCTATTTTTTTTATTTTTTTCCCTTTTTCTTTTTTCTCCCCTCCTCTCATACGTCTTTCCTCCTTCTTCCTTTCTTCTTCCTCTCACCTCTCATTTTCTTATCTTTAATCTCTCTCTCTACAATTTCCTCCATATTTTCTCTAACTTCTCTAACTTCTCTCTACTATATCTCCCTCATTACTCACCCAAATTCACTCAAATTTTCACCAAAATCAATCTTTTTCCATCCTCTTTTAGATCCACACCATAACTCTCAATTACAACCACTTTCATCTCATACCCACTAATTCCTCTTCACTTTTACTACTCTTCCATGGCACCCAAGAGGCAACGGGTCGGAGCAAGCTCAAGGAACGAACCACAAGGGTTGGGACGTGATCCTGCGTACGGGTTAGTAGCTTTTGGTTCACAAGAGCAAAAGGTACGATTCGAAAAACTTAAATTACGGCATGTTACCCCCACACGTTTCATAGATCATCAATTATTGCATGCTTTAGGTGTTCATAATGAGACTGAGGAATTGTTTCGATCTATGGGTATGCATAGTTTCTTTGGTATGGATGCCCCGACTTATCCTGACATAACTTACGAGTTTATGTCAAGTTTTGAAATTTACAGGCCTAACCCCAAGGCACCTGTTAGAGGTGTCAGTTTTAGAATGTTCAATGTCGATCGTTACGAAACGATCGAAGATTTTGGGGCAATATTTGGTATGGCCAGTTGGGGGCGTGCTAGACCCCCAAAGGGTTTTGATGATGTTGCTTGGTGGTATTCTCTGACAGGTGTGCATCTGACCAACTGGCAGCATGCAAAGGCTAATCTGATTCACTAGCCCTCTGCTAGGATCACTCACCGTTTTCTTGCAGGGACAGTATTTGGTCGGTATGAACAACACGAAGTTCATACCAGAGAGATGTGGTGCCTAGGAAGGCACATAGTTAAAACTTTATTTCCTTACCGTCTTCATCTTCCTCATCTGTTTGCCATGCATTTACATACCCAATGCAAGACTTATACAGGTACCGGTCGATTTGGTGAACCTACCATTAACAATATTGTTTTTGGTGGTCTTCTGACATTTGTTGGCAGGTACTATAAGGCTAACTTTGAGTATGGTAGGGCCCCTGCTGTGGGGTCCCGCTACTTGGATGCCCCCTACCTCAGCCAATGTGATTGGCTAGATTTGTGTGGCGGGGGGCGCATCAGATGGTACATAAGACCATCCAAGGGAGTTTCTATTACCCTCCCTGATGCTTCACTGACCGGATTGCTGCCTGATCAGCAATCCTATCTTATGCCTTTGGATGGCCGTGGTGCAGGTTCTTCTGTAAGTACCTCAGAACATGCTGGGCTGAGCCAAGCCCAGCAGTTTGTGCCCCAGCCACCACCCCAGCAGCCCCCACAGCAACCACCTACAGACCCTGCCCCGTGGCAGGTACAGATGAACCAACTGCAGAACCAGTTCAACAACTTCCAGATCCAGCAGCAGCAGTTCATGGATCGGTTTGCCACTTTTGAGCAGGATCATCGTCTTGCCATGTACCCGATCTACGACCACTACGTCTGTACCGGCGTAGTACCCTCCGCTGGCCCTCACCCTTCATGGTATCACTTCAACCGTGGAGAAGGGACCAGTGGAGCAGGAGGAGCAGGAGGAACAGCAGGAGCAGGTGATGATGATGATGGTAGTGCCAGTGAGGACACTGACACTTTCCTCCAGTTTGACTGAGAGGAGTCCCTTACTTCCTTCAGCATGAGGACATTGCTGAGTCCGGCTTGGGGGAGGTAACTTTATTGCTTTCTTAGTTTAGTTTTTATTGCTTTCTAGTGTAGTTTTATTGCTTTCTTAGGATAGTCATATGGTTTGTACTACTTGTTAGAAGTAGGAGTTTACATATGACCAAAAAAAAATGTACTGCTTTCATAGTTTAAACTTCTTTTTGCTTTTGATAGTTAGCTTTAGTTGATTGATTGATTGATTGGTTTGATGAAACTTTGTGAATGGTGACTTCCCTGTGCCCCGCATTTTATTTAAAAATGTTTTTGATTGATTTGGGCATGTGATGAGTTTTGTTTTGGGAATTGCCAACTTGGACTTGAACTTGACTTAGCTTGAAACGATTTCTAATCTTGCCATTATAACCATGTGTAGAGTAGAGGTTTGAACTGTGTTAACAGGAGGATTTGAGCTGCATACATTATTTCTATGCTTATTTCTTTTCATGTGTGCTTAGTTCCTGGTGCATGTATGATCCATGTTTTTGGCTTTTGACTCTAGTAGCTTGGCTTTGATATGTTACATGCTGCGAATGATAAAAGGCAATCATTTCTTGTAGGAGCTTTCAAATTTTAGGCATTCCTTCACAAAATTTTCCCTTGGTCCGTATTTTGAGCATTTACCCTTCATTTGCATTTTAGCCACATTACAACCCTATTTGGCCTTGTTCTAATCATTTGATATATGTCCAAGCTTGGCTTGGGGGAGTCGAGGAGTTGTTTTGTTGTTGTGTTGCATTTGTTGGAGGTTTTGGAGGATTGAAAAATTGTGAAAAGGTTGTTGTTAAAGTTTAATAATAGGTCTCACATTAAGGCTCTGCATACCAATGTCTAGGCTAGTTTAATGAAGAATTAAAATGTTATACATCTTTTATTGGCCTAGATATGTATGTGTGATGATTTTGTCTTTGACATGTCATTAAGAGTCGTGAGCCTAAGTTGAAAAAAATCTTGAAAGTTGAAAAAAAGAGAAATTGAAAAGATGTTGAAAAAGAAAAGGCTTGTGATATTTGGAGTAGTTGAAATGTAAAGCTTTATGGTGTGATGTGATTCTATGAGAACTGGCTTGATGTTGGAGTTGATGTTGGAGATGTTGATTCTGATTTTTGATTGCTACATGCGTATAGCCCGCATTTACCACCACATTATCCCAAATTTTATCCTACCTATCACCCTAGCCACGTTACAAGCTCATAAAGACCTTTTTGATCAGCGTGTGCATATCTTTATTTCTTGTGAATTGAGTCAATTGCCAAAGCTAGGGAGTATTATTTGCATTTCGAGTCGACATTCATACTAGGATTGAGTGACTACCTTTAAACACTTGCATGAGGTGTGAGATGTGGCTTTGGGTTCTCAAATTTTGCATTCAAACACTTATTGCATTTTTTCTTGGGATTAAGGGTGAGCTTCAGTATCTATGCTCAATTTTATGTGTGGAGTGACACCGACACTACAAAAAAAACACGTTTTTGGGACGGATTGAATCCGTCTCTACTTCTTCAAATTCCGTCGCTAAATAGGGTTAGCAACGGAAGTAGTGACGGATCAACACCGTTCCTAAAATCTTCGTCGCTAATTTAAAGTAGAGACGGATTACAAAAAATCCGTCTCTAAATTAGGGACGGAAATTATCCGTCTCTAAATCCGCCCCTAATGTAGTGACGGAATTTAGAGACGGATTTCAGAAATCCGTCCCTAAATTTAGTGACTAATTT
The DNA here is from genome assembly GCA_016808085.1 of Suaeda aralocaspica. NCBI lineage: Eukaryota > Viridiplantae > Streptophyta > Magnoliopsida > Caryophyllales > Amaranthaceae > Suaeda > Suaeda aralocaspica. The sequence goes on along the minus strand of PYUH01004005.1, from coordinate 759,685 downwards.
TATTTTCATTTAAAAAAAAGAGTTTCTTTTTTTTTTTTTTTTTACTGAACAAATTGAAGTTGTTGACAAGATTCAAACATGTGACCTCAAAGTCACAAAGTGACACTCTTACCAACTTCACCACCATACAACTTATGTTATTCTATAAAAATGTAGGGACGGATTTTTAAAATCCGTCCCTAAATTTAGTGACAGATTTTGAAATTCGTCACTACTTTAATATGGTTGGATATAGTAGTGACGGAATTAAAAACCCGTCACTACATTTAGAGACGGATTTTTAAAATCCGTCTCTAAATGTAGTGACGGATTTGTAATTCCGTCACTACTTTAACGTGACTTAAAATTTAGAGACGGATTTTAAAAATCAGTCCCTAATTTTAGTGACGGATTTGTAATTCCGTCACTAATTTAACGTGACTTAAAATTTAGAGACGGATTTTAAATCCGTCTCTAAAGTAGAGACCGATTAGGAAATCCGTCTCTAAAGTGGAGACGGATTTGGAAATCCGTCTGTAAATTAGAGACGGATTTTTGAATCCGTCCCTAAATTATTTTAGTGACGGATTATCTCTAATCCGTCCATAATAATCCGTCGCTATATTGACATTTTTTTGTAGTGCGAGTGAGCTACTCTAGTCATCGACTTCTATTTCTTACATGGTTGTTGATTTTGATTTGAGTGAATGGCGGTCAAGGGATTTTGATGGGTTAGTTGAGGATCTTGCATACTCGGAATTGCTTGAGTTAATCTTGTTTTGGAAAGTTAAAGGGGTGAAGTCATTGTTTGCTTAGTTGTTTGCTTGAGGACAAGCAAAGGTTTGGCTTGGTGGAGTTTAATAAGTTGATATTTTATATGTATTTTACCCCCGATCTCGATTGATTTTTATCTCTAAGACGGCTCTTTTGAGCCATTTCTACTAACTTTTGCTATTTCGAGTAATTGTTGTGCTTTTTATTATATTTTACAGGAATCGATGATTTATCGTTGTTTTCCGAGCCTTTTGAAGCACTTGAAGAAATTAGTGAAGAGTTGAAGTCATTTGGGAAGCTTAACCGAATACTTGAAGTGTTAAACGAAGAATTAAAGAAGCAATTAAGCAAGAACGAGCAAAAACCGAGAAACGAAGGCAAACAAGCTGCCCGCCCGGACCGAAGTTGTGCGCCCGGGTGAAGGTTGCACGCCCGGACCCTCCGGGTGGGTGGCTCTGAAGACTAATTTCCGCGTGTTTTCCCTTGTTTAGCCTACGTACTTAAGTGTTTAGTCTCCTAATTAGTCATTTACGCCTCTTTTTACTTTAGAACCCTAGTTTTATTCTAAAATTCACTCAAAGTGTAGAATTCCTTTCAATCTTTCAATCAGTAATATTAAGGTTTTATTTCAATCTCAATTCTTGTTCTTAATTAATGTTTATTGTTATTTTCAATTTATGTTCTTAGTTTTAATAGTTTTATGTTTAGATTTAATTTCTTGATTGTTGTTGGTTTTGTTTAGTTTAATCATGTTTAGTATTTTAATTGCTTTTATTGATTTAGTTTTTGTTCTTTCAATTATGAGTGAGTAGTTCCTTTTCTAGGACTAGGGGATCCATGGATTAATTGGTGATGTTTTGCTCATAAATATTAGTTTAACTATTAATGTGCTTGAATTCCTTTTGTCAATTGTTATTGCTTTCAATTAAATACTGGCCAGGTTTAGTTGTGAGTTTGAGATTGTTGAAATCGATGTCGAGAGGTAAGATTACCACAATTAGATCATAAGGACAATAGGCAAAACGAGTCTAAGTGAGCGAGAGCCATTAGAGGAGTTTTGAAGGGGACTAGGTTCGAGAGAATTAGTGGACCTTAATTCAGGGAAATTGATAATCTAATGATTTATTTGTGTGCAATTCATTGGTTAATCTGTGGTGAACCGATGTCCTAGGTTTAGTCATTAATTAAATTCCTTCATCAATTTAGCTTTAATTATAGTTAATTTCTTGGTCACAATTATCAATCAAAGGCCCTTTGCGCAGTCTAGACTCTTTAGAACTAATAGGTTTAATTGCTTCCCTGTGGATTCGATCCCTACTTCCCTAGCTATATTAGTTAGAGTGATTATGTTTATTTTTGATAGGTGTGCGATAGCCTCATCATTCGCCCACCCAGTCCTTCTCCACTTCCTCTCACCCAGCTTCGGTCTCCTCCAAGTCCTTTGCCTCAACCCTCAAACAACTTGATCAGTAATATTTGACATGTATTTTACCCCCGATCCAGATTGATTTTTAGCTCTAATACGACTCTTTCGAGCCATTTCTACTAACTTTTGCTATTTCAAGTGTTTGTTGTGCTTTTTATAAGTTTTTATAGGAATCGATGATTTATCGTTGTTTTCCGAACCTTTTAAAGCACTAGAAGAAGTTTGTGTAGAGTTGAAGTCATTTGGAAAGCTTTACTAAGGATTAGGAGTATTGAATGAAGAATTAACAAAGCAATTAATGAAGAACGGGCAAAGGAATCAAAAACGAAGCAAAGGGAGCCAACCGCCCAGGTCGAGGCTAAGCGCCCGAGTGAGGGTTGCTCGCCCGGACCCCTTCGGGCGGGCCGCTCCGGAGGCTTTTTGCGTGTTTCTTCTTTGTTTAGACCTTATTATGTATTATTTTGTACTCCTAAAATCCTAATTACATTTTTAATTATTCACAAACCCTAGTTTAGTCCTAAGTTTCTCTGTAAGTGTGGAATACTTTTCAATCATTCAATTCAATAATATTCAGGTTTCATTCAATCTTTATTCTTGTTCTTTATTTATGTTTAATTTATGCTTTTAGTTTTATTAGTTTCATGCTTAGATTCAGTTTCTTGATTATTGTTAATTTATTTAGTTTAATCATGTTTAGAATTTTAATTTCTATTATTGATTTAGTTTTTGTGTTTTTTATTATGAGCGAGTAGTTCCCTTTCTAGGACTAGGGGATTTATGGATTGTTTTTGATGTTTTGCCCATAATTGTTAGTTTGGTTCTTAATGTTCTTGAATTCCTGTTGTCAACTTTTATTGCTTTCAGTTAAATACTAGCCAAGTTTAATTGTTATTTTGATATAGTTGAAATCGATATTGAGAGGTAAGATTACCACAATTAGATCATAGGGACGATAGGCAAAACGAGTCTAAGTGAGCGAGAGCCATTAGAGGAGTTTTGAAGGAGACTAGATTCGAAAGAATTAGTGAACCTTAATTCAAGGAAATTGATAATCTGTTAATCAATTGTGTGCAATTCATTTGTTAATCTACGGTGATCCGATGTCCTAGGCTTAGTTATAAATTTATTCCCTTAATCGATTCAATCCTAGTATTAGTTAACTTTTTAGTCATATCCCAATATTCAAAGGCCCTTTACACAGTTTAAGCTTTTTAGAACTAATAGATTTAATTGTTTCCCTGTGGATTCGATCCCTACTTCCTTAACTACATTAGTTAGAGTTGTCCGGGTATTTTTGATAGGTGTGCGATAGCCTCATCACACCTCAACCATGGTCTCACCCTCCTCGAAACGTTGATAATGATCCAATAGGAATTAAGATGATTGATTAGGGTCGGAGATGAAGTGGGTGGCGGAAGTAGGGGGCAGCTGAGGAAGGAAGGGATGGTGATGAGGTGATTTATAAAGTGGGGGAGTCGAGGGTGACAGTGGACAGGTTGGTGGAGAAGTATAAGGATTGTGTTCTTAGCGCTGTTAAGTGGGTGGAGAAGTATAAGGGTGTTTATTTAAGAGAATAATGAGGGTGCGTTAACATTTTCTAATAAGCAAAAGCAAAGTCAAGCTTTTTTACCTGCAAATATAAGGGTTTACCTACAATAATAAGTTTATCATAATTAGGGTCCATTAAAAAAATAATAGGGTGAAAGGTGAAATTGTTCCGGGAAAAATGAAAGGGGAGACTGTTATTTTCAAATTTGTTAAAGGTAGAATTATTAAAAACAATTTTTTCTTTTCCTAAGGCCCTATTCCTATGAGACTTATTTACTTGCAAAGCTAGATCACATCCAATTAAGTTAGTAAACTTCTGAATTAATAGAGGACGTTATCCTCTCCTATTAAATTTAAATGTCCTGGTCAATTACATTTTTTTTTTTTGGTAAAATGTAAGGAATTTTATTACCAAAAAGCCAATAATTACATCCTATAAGCCTACTAAGACAAAAACCGACTCAGTTTTGCTCAAAGTAGTCCAAAAAGCTCAACTATACATGAGACCAAACAAACCTGAACTATACACACAAAAAGAAAGACAAAACCTAAGCTCAGCCAGACTAAGCAACCAGAACAGCAACTGAAGATACCACCTCTCTTCACCACCAAATTGCACACCTCCACACCAAAGTACACCCTTCTCATGGCCTCAACCAACCACACAATAAGCAGAGCAACACCCTGCAAAGCAGACTACAAAGCACACTGTTCCCAACACAGCAGAACAGCCAGAACAGCAGCCAACCAGCAACTAAAACAAAACAGCAGCCTGCCAGCAACACAGCAGCCTGCAGCAACACCAAACAGTCAAGCTCCACACCACTACATCAGCTGCACACAACCACCTCAACAGCAGAACAGCAAACACAGCCACCTTCCAGCAACCTGAGGCTTAGTCCAGCATCCTGAACAGCCACAGGCTAGACCACAGCTAGGAACTGCAGCCAATCGACAGACATCATCCTGCTGCAAATTAAACAAAGTCATAGGATGCAGTCCCATACAACTTCACTACACCACTTCACAGAATGCTCACAGCTCAAACTCCCAACAAAACATCACCACAGCAGAGCAGCCACACACCAACACTAGCCCCCTGCCCCCCCCCCCCCTCCCCCTACCCAACACACTAGACCACATACCAACACCTACAGGCTTTGAAAACCTGTAGAGAAGATAACTGCAGCAAGAAATACATACTGCACCAAACAGGACACAGCAGCCACATAAGAAGTCTGCAGCCTACTGCGAGACAAACCACAACACGACAGCAACCTTCTACCACCCTAAGCAGCACCACAAGCCAACCACAGATCCCAAAACATCCTGACCTTAGCCAACCACAATTGCAGCACAACTCCACTGCTCCAACCACTCCACAGTAAAGCCGACAACCAGAACACCGTAGAAACCAATCACCAAATAGCACATAATTGCTGAACCCAAACCCTCTCAGCAGATCTCCAACCAACCTGCTCCATAACCTGTAACCTCCTCATAGCAGCTTCTTTAGTCTTCCTCCAAACCACCTCTTCATTCCAGCTCTGCACAGACCAAAGGAGCCTATTCCTGGTGATGAGGCTATCACACACCTATCAAAAATAAACCTAACCACTCTAACTAATATAGCTAGGGAAGTACGGATCGAATCCACAAAGAAGCAATTAAACCTATTAGTTCTAAAAAGTCTAAACTGTGCAAAGGGCCTTTGAGTGACAATTGTGACCAAGAAATTAACTAGAATTAGAGCTAAATTGTTTAAGGAATTTAATTAATGACTAAACCTAGGACATCGGTTCACCATAGATTAACCAACGAATTGCACACAAATAAATAATTAGATTATCAATTTCCTTGAATTAAGGTCCACTAATTCTCTCGAATCTAGTCCCCTTCAAAACTCCTCTAATGGCTCTCGCTCACTTAGACTCGTTTTGCCTATTGTCCTTATGATCTAATTGTGGTAATCTTACCTCTCAGTATCGATTTCAACAATATCAAACTAACAACTAAACCTGACCAGTATTTAATTGAAAGCAATAACAATTGACAATAGGAACTCAAACACATTTATAGTTAAACTAATATTTAAGAGCAAAACATCACCAATTAATCCATGGATCCCCTAGTCCTAGAAAAGGAACTACTCACTCATAATTGAAGGAACAAAAACTAAATCAATAAAAGCAATTAAAATACTAAACATGATTAAACTAAACAAAACCAACAACAATCAAGAAATTAAATCTAAACATAAAACTATTAAAACTAAGAACATAAATTGAAAATAATAATAAACATAACTAAGAACAATAATTAAGATTGAAATAGAACCTGAATATTATTGATTGAAAGATTGATAAGAATTCTACACTTTGAGAGAACTTTTAGAGTAAACTAGGGTTCTCAAGTGAAAAGAGGTGTAAATGACTAATTAGGAGACTAAACACTTAAGTAGTTAGGCTAAACAAGGGAAAAAACACGCGGAATTTAGTCTTCAGAGCCACCCGCCCGGAGGGTCCGGGCGTGCAGTCTTCACCCGGGCGCACAGCTTCGGTCCGGGCAGATGGCTTGTTTGCCTTCGTTTCTCGGTTTTTGCTCGTTCTTCCTTAATTGCTTCTTTAATTCTTCGTTTTAACACTTCTAGTCTTCGGTTAAGCTTCCCAAATGACTTCAACTGTTCACTAACTTCTTCAAATGCTTCAAAAGGCTCGGAAAACAACGATAGATCATCGATTCCTGTAAAATCTAATAAAAAGCACAACAAACACTCGAAATAGCAAAAGTTAGTAGAAATGGCTCAAAAGAGTCGTATTAGAGCTAAAAATCACTCGGGATCGAGGGTAAAATACATATAAAATATCAGCTTATCACCTGGCCTGCCAAATATTATAAACCAGACAGCTCAAGACATAAGCAGTAACTTTCCTTCTCACTTTGCTGCTACAAAACTGCAGCCAATGCTGCCAAACCTCCACTAAACCCTTCTCTCCTCTGACAGGAATGCCAAGCCATGCAGCAGCCAGCCTATAACAAATGTAGCTCTTAGCACAGCCAAAAAGAAGGTGATTGCAGCTTTCATCTTCCACCCCACACAGCAGGCAGCAAGTCTCAGCAGTAATCCCAAATCTATGCAGTCTATCTCTAGTCTTTAGTCTTCCCAACACAGCCAACCAGCTCACAAAAGCACACTTTGGAACATTGTAAGGACTCCACACCCATTTCATCACAGGCATATTATCTCTTTCCACTTGAAGTCTCTGATAACAAGCAGCAATAGAGTAAACATTCACACCAGACCACCAACCTTGATCAACAAAAACATGTTTCAGCTTATCCTACACCTTGCACAACCTTTTCCAGCTCCAACTAGCCTTATCGGTAGGGGAGTAATCCCACCATTGCCTATCCTTAATGTAAATGGAATGCACCCATTTTATCCATAACATATCCCTTTTCAAAGCAATCTGGCACACCAACTTGCCTTGAGCAGCCTTGTTCCATTTCAGACAATCCCTAATCCCTAGGCCACCATTCTTCCTTGGGGAAGAAACCTGATCCCAGGACACAGGAACAAAAGTAGTGCACACACTTCTTCCTTGCCACAAAAAAGTTCTACAAATTTGATGAATCTTCTCCAACACTTTCTTAGGCAACAGGAAAATCTGATCCCAATAGCAATGAAGGCTCATCAAAACTGCATTAACCAAAGTAACTCTGGCAGAATAAGGCAAATGCCTAGTTGACCATTGCCTGATTTTCAAAGTAATCTTATCCACTAAGATATCACAATGCTCCACAGCTATTCTCTTAGAATTCATAGGAATACCAAGATACTTGAAAGGAAAGGACCCTTTCACATAACCAGTTAGCTCAAGGATATCTTCTTGAATGTATCTAGGCATGCTACCAAAGTACACAGCTGTCTTATCAGGATTAGCAGCTAAACCAGAGCTTATAAAATCTTATCCAAGGCCTCTTGAATAAGCTTCACAGAACTGTAATCTCCATAGCAAAAAATCATGAGATCATCAGCTAAGATCAAGTGATTCAACCCAAGATCCTCACACTTAGCATGGTATTTGAACTCATTATGTTCCCCTACATTCTTCAAAAGTCTTGATAAGTATTCCATAGAAACAACAAAAAAGCAATGGAGAGATGGGATCTCCTTGCCTCACACCCCTTTTGCCTGAAAAGAAACCATGCATTGTCCTATTCAGAACAATGGAATATCTGGGAGAAGTCACACAGGCCATTACCCAACCAACAAACTTTAGAGTAAACCCTAAAGCCCTTAGCATTTCCTCAATGAAATCCCAAGAAAGAGAATCATAGGCCTTCCTCAAATCAATTTTGATGGTACATCTCTTCTTCTCATTCTTGACATTATACTAATGCAAAATGTCCTGGCACACCAAAACATTCTGAATTATATCTCTACCAGGAAAAAAGCTGCTTGCACCTCACTTACCAAATCTGGCAACACCTCATTTAGCCTAGAGAAAAGAAATTTTGAAATAACCTTAAACAGCACATTGCAGCATGCAATAGGTCTGAACTGAGTGAAAAAAATAGGGCATTCCACCTTAGGGACCATGGTGAGAGTGGTGGCATTCACCTGCTTAAGAAGTTTCCCTGAATAAAAAAAGTCCAACACAGCCTTACAAACATCCTCACCCACAACCCCTCAAGCACTCTCAAAAAATTTGTTGCAGTAACCATCTGGCCTAGGAGATTTATCATCACCTATATAAAAAAGGGCAGCTTTCACCTCTGCAGCAGAAAAAGCTCTACACATTGTCCCTCTCTGCATCTATGATAATACAAGACCAGTAGCAACAACCTCCTCATCAGCTGGCACTCTATGCTTAATATCAGTTCCCAACAACTCAGTGTAAAACTCCAAGAAAGCAGCCACAACCTTGTCTTGTTCCTTACCCAGCACCCCCTCCTTATCCTTGATCATGTAAACCCTATTCTGCACCCTCCTTCTTTTCAAAGCAGAGTGAAAAACAGCAGAGTTAAAATCTCCCTCCTTAAACCAAACAGGTTTAGATTTCTGCCTCAAAAAATTCAATCTAACTACATGAGTCTCTCTATAAACATCACTAGCTACCATCTCCTCCTCCATTGCAATAACATTAGTAGGATCAGCCCTTAACCTCAACTGACATTGCTTCAAATGAGCATAAGCATCATCTGCAGTTTGTTCAATATTATCAAACAACTGCTTATTCAACTTCTTCAACTCTCTCTTTAACAGTTTCAGCTTTTTGACCACACAAAACATAGGAGGCCCCCTAATATGATATTGCCACACCTCCTTAACCACATCCAGAAAATTGGGAGCACCAGTCCACATGTTAAAGAATTTAAAAGGCCTTTTCCCGTCCATAACACTCTTAAACAGCTGCAAAATATGAGGACTATGGTCCATAAGGCCCTCAAGGAGAATGTTAACCATAGATGCAGGAAAGATATCCTTACACCTATCATTAGAGACAACTCTATCAATCTTGGAACACACCCTTCTCTCAGCACATTTCTTATTAGTCCAAGTGAAAAAACCACCACTCATAAAGTGATCAGAAAGACCACATCCTACTAAACAATCTCTAAAAGCTGCCACTTCATTCAAAGTAACAGGAACACCAAGCCTTTCATTAAGGTTTAAGACATTATTAAAATCACCCCAACAAACCAAGCATCTTGAACAGTATTAGACAACCCATACAAAGCATCCCACAATCTAGCTCTATTTAATGCCTCATTATAGCCATAAACAACAGTGAAAAGATATTTGTTACCTGTGGCTTTATGACAAACATCACAATGTATCCATTGGTCACCTTGCTGCAACACATCAACATCAAAACTTCCTGGATTCCATAGAAGCCAAATCCTCCCAGAGTTATCATAACTATAATTTGCACACAAACACCATAACTCCCTAAGTCTAGGTAAGACCTTGTCAATATTACTTGGTCTTACTCTAGTTTCCAGAAGCCCAAATAGTCCTATATTATGATGGTTTAAAAACCACCTAAGGTCCTGTTGCCTTTGAAGACTATTCAAGCCTCTTATATTCCAAAAGCCTAGACTATCCATTAGGGACCCTAGTAGGATCCCCATCACCATGCATTGAACCCACCACTATACCATCTCCAGCCCTCTCTTCACCCTGAAGACCAATCACCTGAACAGGAACTAAAGTCACAGAAGCAACCTCAGTTACAGCCTGATCTTTCTCTTGCACAACAGTAGGAACAGTACTAGCAGTACCATTCTTAACATGCCCTTATACAGGTTTAGGCACCCACCTTTTAACCATCTTCTTTGGAGCACCATTCACTCCCTTCACACACTCTTCCTCCTTATGCCCCCATCCCTTACATTTAGAACACAAAGCAGGGACCCACTCATATTTCACAGCCTGCACAACAGTACCCCCCAACTGATCCTGGAAACTAATCTCATGAACCAAATCTTGATTCATCTGAAACTCTACCATCACTCGAGCATATTCAAGTATATCCTTGTTTGCAGTAGCACGATCTGATTTAATGGCTTACCAACCAGTCCGACAATCTTCATTAGAGCCATCCTTCCCCAATATCTCAAGTCAAGGTCAGGTAATCTTATCCAAACAAGAACCTTATAGATTTTCTCAAGGATTAGTTCAAGCCCAGGCAACCACTTCCTCATCACCATAGGCTTACCATCAAACAAAACAGGCCCCTCTACCATAGCCTTATCCCTCCCATCACACCCCTTGAATCTCACCATGAACACACCATTACTCCTCCTCGCAACCTTCTCAACACCATGTTTCCCCCATACCCTCCGAATAAACCCATTAAGCACAACATAAGGTGGTTGACCCCCCATATATATATATATTATAATATAATTTACTATAATTGAAGATTTAGTAAAATATTCGAACAATTAAAAGGTTGCAGTTCGAACTAAACTACAAAAGATTTGGTAAGATAATCGAACTTGTCTACATTCCTATCAAGCATTTGACAACATTATCAAAAGGTAGCAAGTACAAAAATATTTTGAGTCCATCTTAAAATACAATCTATACGATTATTATTGTATCTGTTTATCGATCAATGTAATCTTAACAAGGGTGTACAAAAGATATGTACGAAAGCAGAATTTAACATCAACTTTTTAAATTTACATCAATTTTTTATATTATGAGGGTAACAAATTGAAAAGGTAATCCATACAATGTTATATTTTCATTTTTCTACGTTTACATCATCAACTGTTTTGAGCTATCTATCTTACTATTCTTATGTTATGAGGCATCAATTGTTATATTTGTTTGATCCATGTAATCGTAACAAGTACGTTATTGGGGAAATTAAGAAACACTTTATAGCAAGTTTAAAAGGTTTGACGCAGAAAATACTTTATATAAGTATTTACTTTGCATTTCTCTATAAATAGGTATGCATATTAATTTATTTTGTGCTAATTTTACATGTATATCTATAAATTTATTTAAAATTTATCTTTTCAAATTCTTTCAAGTTTTATATTGTATTGAGTTATTTATTTTACTACCCTTTTTTGTGAGTGTTTACATCAGTTGAATACATTGAACCTGTCCGCTTAACTAGGGATGCCGTTGGGGTGGGTTTTGCTATTCGTATCCCCATCCATGTCTCATATTTTAATCCCCATCCCCCAATGGGTATAGAATTAATCCTGAACCCCGCCTGACTAGGTATATGGATAAATCTCTTCATGCCTTATCCTCCACATGGATGTCCATCCTACCCATATCCCCACTTTTCCCACCCCACCACTCATCATTATAACCACATCCCAAATCCTTTTTCAAAATTATGAAATGAAAAATAAATTATCAAAACCTAAATAAATATAGGTAAATATTGTTCTGACTAGAATTACTTAATAATAGCATGTCTCATATTTTAATCCCCATCCCCCAATGGGTATAGAATTAATCCTGAACCCCGCCTGACTAGGTATATGGATAAATCTCTTCATGCCTTATCCTCCACATGGATGTCCATCCTACCCATATCCCCACTTTTCCCACCCCACCACTCATCATTATAACCACATCCCAAATCCTTTTTCAAAATTATGAAATGAAAAATAAATTATCAAAACCTAAATAAATATAGGTAAATATTGTTCTGACTAGAATTACTTAATAATAGCATGTCTCATATTTTAATCCCCATCCCCCAATGGGTATAGAATTAATCCTGAACCCCGCCTGACTAGGTATATGGATAAATCTCTTCATGCCTTATCCTCCACATGGATGTCCATCCTACCCATATCCCCACTTTTCCCACCCCACCACTCATCATTATAACCACATCCCAAATCCTTTTTCAAAATTATGAAATGAAAAATAAATTATCAAAACCTAAATAAATATAGGTAAATATTGTTCTGACTAGAATTACTTAATAATAGCCTATGTAATATATTTTAGCAAGTACAAGCTAAAATATTAAGTTGTAAATAGACTATATAAATAAAGTAAAATATACTTAAAATTATATAAACTATTACAATTAATTAAAACTACATGGGGTGGATACGAGGTGGAGATGAGGCAGGCATGGCCGGCTCTTAGGGAGAGCAACCCGAGCGATGGCTCCAGAGGCCCCACTCCTTTGAAAAAAAAAATCTAATTATATATATAAATTTTAATTTCTTAAATAGTAAATTTTGACAATTTCTAATCTAAATTGTTTCTTATATATTCTTAATAAACCCACAATTTTGTTAATAACTTTTATTTTTAAATCTTCTCATTTTCTTAATAAAATTTAAGAAAAAGAAAAAAATTACCCATATTCTTGTTACAACTTACGGTTGATGAATTTCAATATCGTGGTCGGCAAAAAAACAGAAATTAATCATCTCACAAAATAAGTTATGCGAAATGACTTGGCTACTTAGTTTGGTATTTAGGCCCTGTTCTTTTGGACTTAAGTTTTTGGCACTTCAGTTCAGTTCAATTTAGTTCAGTTTGGTTCGATTCGGTTCGGTTCAATCCCCTTCGGTTCGGTTTGGTTCAGATCAGCTCATCTCCATTATAATTACTGCTTAATTTCAGCTCAATTTAATTCAGTTAAGCTCATTTTAGTTCAGTTCAGCTCCGTTTCAGTCCAAAAGAGCAGGGCCTTAAAAACGTTCTTGTCGTTTAAGGGCCTCTTTAATAGTTTTCGCTCCTGGCCGCTGTTATGCTCGAGACGACCCTGGGCCGGGCAGGGCGGAGATGGGGCGATTACAACTTAAAATCCATCCCTAATTCCCTACCCCCATGGTAGGTAACCTATCCCCGCACTGCCCCATCCCCACTAAACATAGACTCATCCCCACCCAACTGAGGTGAGGATGGGGTGGGTCTTCTATTTCACCTATTGCTTTGACATTCCTATGATTAACACTATAGCCATGGTCGAAAAAAGTCTATAAAAAAGTAAGTTATAAAGTTATATATATAGACCTTCAAAATTGACCCAATTCATTCATCAGTCACTAACAAAGTTGTAAATATTGGTAGTAGAGGTTGATATTGTATGTGATATTTAAGAACGACAAAATAACAATGTTTATGTAAAGAATTCAAAGCATCTTACAACTATTATTAGATTAATTTTTTATCTACATTTTATGCATAATTAATAAAAAAAGTATTAAAGCCGTGCATTGCACGGATTTATACTAATTTTCATTAATGATTGGGTATCTAGTTTTTGTTTTTAGATTAATCATTTTATATTTGGAACCCAAAATCAATTTGAATATCGACAACCTTACTAAGTGCGGCAATAGTTAGATAGGAAATTAATATGTAGGCATATAAAAAAAAAAGGTTTTAATTCAGGAATGAATATCAAAAGTGCGCTTGGTTTAGTGGAATTAGGGCCTGAAAATTTCAACTTAATTTCAATTCAGTTTACTTTAGTTCAGTCTAATTCAGTTCAATCAGTTTAGTTCAATTTCTAATTTTCTTATCTCATAAATAATTCATTTAAGCCACATACGTAGTATTTCAAATCAATTGAATTCAATTCAACTGTTTTCAGTAAATGTAAATAGGCACATAATATTCGATGAAAATCAATATTTGTCCTTTAGACCTTAAAGAACGCCCCTTCCCGCAGGCCCTTCCCCAAGGCGTTCATTGCGCTCATTTGACAATCTTTTGTGTAACAACAAACAAAACCTCTACCAAAATGGATTGTTAGATTGTATACTTTCATGGTAGAAAAGTTATAATAACATATGACACTAATGCATTAGAGATTTCGAATAGCAAAATTGAAGGATAAGGTAATTGTCGACAAAACTCTAGCTAGTAAAGCAATATGATGATTGAGCACACAATTAAAGATCATCCACTAAATCTTGGACTTGATTGCTCATTTAGGCGGGAAGAAGATGGCATCTGAATTTCTTTTTGATCGGAACTGGTTCTCTATGTCCGCACTCACATTAAAGGCTGCCTGCAGTACTTCAGGAGATATCGCCTTCCATGCTGAGGTCTTTCCTGCTAAATGGGTGAATATTGGGCTGCAAGCACCACACGCCATTGAAAGGTTATTAGACAGTAAAAGAGCATAAGATACTATAACTAGTTTTGAACATATGTAAGTTATAAGGTCATATTTAGAGAATTATAAGCAACTAAGCAAGCTAACCATCCCTAACAATGCTCGAAAATTTCAAACATTTTTTGATCAAGCTTCAATGTGTGCAGTTTTAGTGCACTTAAAGAAATTGAAAGAAATGAATAAAGGGACTTACTTTGGTGTAGTAATGATAGAAAACCATTCCATTCCGGAAGGATCAGCAATTTTCGACACAACAAAGAACCTCGGAACAATAAACAGTTGCCCAGCCTTGACAGTAGTCTCCAAAATCCTTCTTCCATCAATCCCAACAACTTGAACTCGGCCACTACCTCGAACAACGTAGGTAACTTGAAGAGCCGAGTCACAAGAAAACCCAGGAGAGCACATGGCGCTACCATCCAACCTCACAAGGTCAGCACCAAGCCCAATCTCCCCAACCAAGGGCAAATTCTTGGTGTTTAAAACTACGACTCTTCCCCCATTCTTGATATCTACATCCAAATCGGCTTCCTCACAGTTCAACACCATACCCTTCCTATGCTCGGACTTTGGTTCAGGCATTTTCGGGGACCCATCTAGCTGCACGATCCCACTCCCAGGCTGACTTCCAATGAGGGTATTGGCAGTCTTTTCATCCAAGTCCAATGCTCGGCTTATGAACTCTGGACTGAACCCAGTGAATATGCCATTCGAGCCTGTCAAGAAAAAGTCTGTGAAACGGCCTGCTTTGTGTGCTTTTGTGGTGTCACCTAGGTAAAGAATGACTAGCTCTATGTCTTCTTTGTTGTACCACCAAGTGACTACTCCAAAGGGGATAGCTATTGCATCGCCTTTCTTGATTGCGATTACCTTTTCTTCCTTTTCTGGTAACACAATTCCGCAAATTCCACTACCTGGTAAATATCATCAGTCAGTACTCAGAACTCAGTAAACCTATAACAGAACAGTTAGTTCTTCATCAAGCTTTTAAGATGCTTCGATGCAACTACAAATCTGTCAGTTGAAATCAATTAGCATCATAATAATTAGCCAATTATAGATTCACATACAACATTTCTTATCTTAATTTATTTCATCCAAAAGACAGCTAACTTTCAACTGACAATAACTTTGTATGTGGTAAACAGAATGTTGATTTTGCTATTATATGAAATAATTTATAACAAACATTAAGATTTATTTTGGATTATATTTATTGGAAGCTTTTGTAAGTTTATCCCATATTCAACTTATATACTACTATCATGTTTCTGTACAATTCGCATTAATATTGAAAGAAATCAATAAAGAGAAAACATTTTAATGTATGGTCCATGACTCCATGCTATGACTAAAAGTGAATTTAAGAACAAAGTTCGATCTTAAAACTTTTACATATTGTTGATTATCAAATTGAAATGAATGAATGAATGAATGATCATGCCTATATACAACATTTGAACATGACACATTGGGAACGACCAATGTTGGGGTCAAATATATTCTTAGCCTAGCCTCATCCAATATTCCGAAAAGATCAATATAGGTTCACCTACCCTCTTGATGTGCCTAAAGAATGTACATGGTACATGTGTTCTTTGTTTTCCAAAATGTTCTTTCTTGCATATATACGATAGAGTATATAAACTATTTCTATGCCTTAACCGTCAGCTTAAGCTTTTGGTTGAGATGATGCTCTAATAATTAATATACATTGTAGCAAGAAATTTCATGTAGCGCGCATAGATATATGACCACCTAGACTCATGTAACGACGATTTAGAAACTAAACCATGAAAATCACAACACAAAAAATTGAATTAAATAACCAAAGTACATCATAGTTGATTATCGCGAACAATTTAATTAGACATCGATTGAATGTACCTTGAAGAACATAGGCAACTTTAGCGGAATCCGAAAAAGCAGGTAGAGAAAGACCATTTTTCTGAAGGGCAAGTTTAGAAGCACCAATGTTGCCTTCACGTAACATAGGTAGCTCAGAATAACACCATGCATAATACGTTCCTCCTCTTCCACCATGCACTTTTGCTGCCATTTGGGGATTTAGATCTATTTCCATTTTCTCCATTTTTTTTTTCTTTGTTTCTTTTCTCTTGAAATTTGTCTATCAAACAATAATGTAATTATTATATGATCAAATCATTAATTTTATAAAGCAAAGTGTTAATGATTAGTCTTCTTACAAATGTTATGGTAATGCTGAATTTGTGGAAATGAGAATTTATTTATAGAATGTTATGAGAGATTATGTTCCAACGGAATTTTGGACCAATTTCATGTTAATTAGTTTATGATCTTTTTCCTTTTAGTTTATGGATTTTTTTTTTCTTGGTGCAATTAATTGATGGATTATGCATATACGTATTGCAAAATATAGGTACTCCTTTCTAATCATGTACTCTCTTTTTAAATGTTTGATACATTTAGAATCTTGACACCATTTATACGATAGGAGAATCTTTTAAATTAACTTCAATATATAAAATATAATATAATCATATGAGGTATTGTTTGATTTATCTCAATGAGTACATTACTATAACTTTAACATATACACAAGTAACAACATAAACTATTTTAGGCCAAATAAGTGCATTGATATATATGCAAGTCAAAACGTATCAAACAAAAAGAAACATAGGGAGTATATTGATTATAAAATGAGATTAATATTATCAAGTGAGCTGCATCATTAAGTTTATTAAGCATTTGACCAATAAAGATTTCAATGGTAGCTAGTCTTTAAAAATAGCAACCAAAGAAATTGCACACTTTGTCTATAGTATGCCACGACGCAATAAGTTTTACGAGCTATGATAAGTTGGGCATTCTTGGCTCAAAGGAAAAGAAACCTTGCAAAAATGAAAGATATGTTCTTCCAAAGAAATGGAGGTTCGCTATTGAAGTAACTAATCTCTAATAATGAACCAAGAGGACGATATGGAGCAAGTCAAGGTGTTTACCATGGATGAGTTGAAAGTAGCAATTAAGAACTTTAAAGGAAGAACGTAGAGTTGGTCGAGGTGGTTATGGGACTGTTTACATGGAATTTTTACCAAATGATCAAATTATTGCAGTAAAAAGATCAAAGTTCGTGGATGAAAATCAAATTGAACAATTTATCAACGAATTGATCCTTTTGGCTCGAATTAGTAAGAATATATTACATTCGTCTTTTTTAGTTGCTACATTTGTTTTTTCACAACTCCCAATACGCTATTTACAATATAAATATCTCGAGTTTGATATAATAAAAGATTATAAAAATAAGATATATATTTAGAAAGTATACATTAAGACGGATCAGATAAGATCCCATATGGCTATATTTTTCCCTTAGAATTCAACACCAAATTGAGTCATAGTTGCAACATGAATAGTTCAAAAAGTCAGTTTGTAGCAATTAAAGAAGAACTCCATGTTGTGTATGTGTAAAATTTATAATAATTGGATATGAATAGTATCAACATTTCTAAATGTATGAAACATTTAGAAATGGAGGGAGTAGTATATACAAACTTTACCACCAGGTGTGCACCCCATCTTAGATTGCCCGACACACACATTTGGGAGAGGGAGGATAAGGAATCCTCCCAAATGTGTGCAGTGTGGTTCGAACCGAGGTATCACTCCTCAAATTCGAGGGGTGGTACCATTGCACCAAAGCCACTTCCTCATACAAACTTCTAGTTGGTAACACCAAAAGTCCAAAAGTAGAGGTATTTAAACTTAGCTCGGCCCGGTCCGAAAATTTGCGGGTTTTGGACATAGGATTTACGGGCCGAATTGGGCTTGGCTCGGCCCAGACCAATTTTTAAATTTTTGTGCGGGCTTTTTTGAATCCAACCCAAAAAAGTTCGAAGAGCCCACTCTATTTTTTATGGGCTTTAGATAACAATCTTAGGCCTGAAGCTAGAACCAGCCTGAGCCTGAATAATGGGCCTTATTTAGCACATTAAGCCTGACCCAAATCTAACCCAACCCGCCCCATAATCACCTCTAACCAAAACATGTGACTTCCTGTAGTATTTGTATCCCAGCTTAGGTTCATTTCATAATTAAAACACTATAATTGTATAAACATAAGCCATTAAGCCCATTTCATATACTTGTGTACGTAGTCAATAGTGACTACGCTCTAATTCTACGAGTTTTGTTATACAATCAAACAACAATAATTAAGGAGATCATGGAACATTATAGAGTAATGATTGTCACCTAGTTAGGCTTATTTTAGTTGTTTTTCTCTTTGTTTTTCTTTGCTTTCTTTTCGTTTATTTTCCTTTGCACCAAAACAAACAAAAAAAAAAAAAAGGAAAAGCATAATTTCACTCCTTTTATTATTATTATTTTTCAATAAACTAATTTGACTATTACAATTATTAAATATTTCTTTGAACCCGAGGCTATTTGCAATTACCAGTAGTAAAAATCTCAAGTTACTACCTAAATCATTGGTGTTAAAATAGAAGGTTATTATTTTATTTTTTATTTTTTTCCTTTTTTTTTAGGGGAAGTATATAGTTGGTTAGAACAAAAAATAGATAGATAAATTAAATTTACTCAAATTCAATATTTATCTAACTGGAAGTTTTTGGTTTTTTTTTTTAATTAACCATTGTAGTACAAAGTAAGTACAAATAGGATGTAAGTTCACCTTTTTTATGCTTAATGGCAAGCGAATTTTCAAATTAGTTTTCCATTGAAGAATTATAATGTGATATGACGACTTAAGTGGTTGGAGTAGTTATTTTTTTGTATCACATTGGTGCTAATACCATATTACAGGATCATCTCAACTAAAAACTTAACCTGATGGTTGAGGTCCAGGAATTGATTTTATATTTTATCAGAATTTGAATTGATGCGTTTATATTTGCAACTATGTGATTATTAATTTAATTTGTATTGAGATTTTTTCCCGCTTTTTTTGTTAAACTAATAATAATACAAAACTAAACTCCCAATCTAAACTCAACGCATAAACCAACAAAACTGCAAGAATAACAATGAAGTTACGAAGTAAAAAAAATTAAAGTACTATTATATATAATAACTTCTAGTAATATTTACATGAGTACAGAAATCAAAACTGAGGTATATATTGCTATGATTTGTACACCAAAACTCAAAACAAAAGAAAATTAAAGTATGGAACAATTACCAAACAATAATCCCAGATTACCTATAATTAAAAGGAGTAATCTTGATTATAAGACCAGGAAAAACATCATCAGGATCATTAATATGTGGATTTTCTTCAACAATAAAAGGGTCACCACATTTTTCACTAATAGAATGTAGTGATTCACCTTCTCTAACAACATACACCTCATCACAAGGCTCCTTACTCATGTCTTCCGATATCGATCTCCACCCCATCCTTGACGCCTCGCCGTGGATGCTTATGGCCAACAAGTAGGCCAAGACTAGTGCTAAGCACCATGACATGTTTTGTGACATTTTTAAAATAATGTTGTACGTATAGCTTATAATGATGAAGTTGAAGTTGAAGGTATATAGAAGAATTGAAGAATAATACTTTTGACAATATAACATATGATTTTTATTTTATATAAGGTTATATCATACGGTAGGGGATAATTGATTAGCTAGGCTTCTAAGAAGGAGGATGATGGTGGCTTTGGAATAACAAGTTGAATATTATGTAGCACGTCGTATTATGGGAAGTTTCTTAATAATTAAAATAATATGGTTATGTATATTATATTACGTTTTGTTTGAAAGGTTCAACTCAACTACTTTTGAATAACAAGAGGTTGTTGAAGTGGGGACAATCTTTGCCTTGTATTAGGGGAGGTTGAGATGAAGTTCTCGTTTTAGTTGGTTACTTGTTTTATTTTCTTTGTATTTTTTGTTTGAAATAAATATTATACGTAATAGTATCATTTTCAAGAAATTCTCGTGCGACTTCTGCATGACTATAACCACTTGCGTTCACATTTTTATTCTCATGTTGTAATAACATAAATATGAATGGTTGAAAATAATATGCGTGCGTAACGCAATCATAGTATTTTTTTTAGGTTATCTATATACGCAATCATAATATTTTGTTAAATAGTCGTAATTTATATAACATCAAATATCACGCATATATGGTCATACCGTCTAAGCTTTTTATGCATTTTACTTATGTTTTTGGTACTTTATGCCCAATATGTGTCTCTTTTAGCTACTAGATAAGCTTTCTAGGCACTACTTTTTTTTTTGTTGAAGCACTTTATATGGAAGTAAAAGTAGTCATGAAATTTTGTTTGCATAAATTCATGTGAAATAATAGTTGCTAACAATATTTTTCTTTTGTATAAATTTCTTCATGTACGTAACTAAAATAAAATATAAACGTTTATAATTGCGACTTGAAACTTATAAACGCAGGCAAGACCATCTACCAAGAGAATAATGTTGGATTCTTTTACAGAAAATATGAAGTGAATATTTGACAAACTTTGTCCCCTCCATTTGGTGCCATACGAGTAGGCAAACAATCATACCCTATCAATGATATCAAGAATGTGATATTTGCTTCATTTTTACACATCTCTGGTAAAAAAAAATAATAATAATAATAATTGGTAGAGTATATTTTAAATAAGATATTCCGTTTATATTTGACCCAAAATAATTTTTTATTTTTTATTTTTTATTTTTTATTTTTTTATTTTTTATTTTTTTGGGAGAGTTGTATAGTTATACGTCATGGGTAGAAAATGCAGGGAAAGTTAGTTAAACTGCTTTGATTGAATGAAAAAGTCAACGTGTAGTAGATAGGACATGCATGAATATTCTTTATAGTAGTATAAAGTTAGTGGGTTGTAATTAGGGAGACAAATTTGATTTTATGTGCGTAACCTAGCTTAACAATTTGATTAATTATAAGCCGCCCATCGTCACATGAACTATTGTTGTGCGTGAACAAATTATTTGTAATATTATTTGATAGTCCACGTCTATCATTATTTTTTTATATGGAAGAACGATTATTATTATTATTATTATTATTATTATTATTATTATTATTATTATTATTATTATTATTATTATTATTATTATTATTATTATTATTATTATTATAGAATTGGATTAAATTAAATAGCGTCGATAAATTTACAAGTTAACGGACTTCTATTCGATGGTAAACTCATAATCGGAAAAGACTTAGGGGTTGTTTGGTTCAAGAAAATGGAATGGAATGGTATGGATATCCATACTAGGGGGAATGGATTCAATATCCTATTCCATCCTAAAATTGTTTGGTTCACTTTCAGAATGGATTCAATGTCCATTCATGCTGTTTGGTTCACTTTTGGAATGACTTTTGTAAGAATTTCTTCCTTCAATAACAATTCTAACATATCTCTTATTTAGATATTAGTAAAATTGTAACATACTAGTTCTTATTAAACTTGTTTGAACAAGTCACATGAAAATATTGGAAAATTTAATTAAATCTTTTTTTTTGATAGCCAATTAAATCTATTTTTTTGATAGTCCTTGAAAATACATTTTTCACAACCAACAAATAGACGTGAGAAAGAGCAATTGCAATGGTATTTTTAACTTATACCCAAGCACTAATCATCATCAAGTAATTATATTCATCAACAAATTTATGAAAAAACATCATGATTTTACATGAAAATGAAGATAAAAAAAATAGATCGAGATGAAAAAAGTTTGACTTACCTTGATGGAAACTGAAATGCCGATGGAAAAGATGAATAGTTGGCGGAAAATCACGAAGGAAGGGCGTTGGTTGCTATGGCAGCTTCAATTTTCAGTTTTTCTCTCCTCTCATGTCTAGGGTTTGTAACTTGAGTGGAATGGGAAATAGAAACTTGGGGTAAGAGGGGAGTATGGGATTGAAGGGGGTTGGGGTGGAGTTAGATACCAAAGGGTATCACATTCTACCCTAAAAAAGCCCAACCAAACAATGAATTGGAATCAAATTCATTCCATTCCATCCCTAAAGCCCAACCAAACACCCCCTAAGTTTGAATCTCACCTAACTTTATTATTTAAGATGAGGAGTTATTCTCCCTGACTATAATGATAGTGAGGCTCTTGTCCACAACCATCATCAAATTACCATTAAGCCAAAATTTTCTATGATTCATACTCCCTCCGTTTTTTTTTACTTGCTACATATATCCGAAATGGCAGTATCTATTTACTTGGTACATACCTCTTTTGGACTGTGGGGCCCATCATATATTTACCATATTACCCTCATTTTTTTACACTACAAGAAATCGGCAAAATAGCGACGGATCTTTGCGACGGATCCCTTTCCGTCGCAAACTTTGCGACGGAATTTTGATTGTTTGCGACGGACATATTCTTCGCAAAAAAGTGACAAACCAAATCAAGTGAGCAATTGGTTTTTGCGACGGAATTAATTCCGTCTCAAAATTCCCTCGCAAAAGGCGACAAACCCTTTTATTATTTTGTCGCGAAAAAATTCCCCCACAAAAGCCTTTCTTCTTCGAACTCGCCCTTAATCTCTCACTTCTCCCTTCTTCTTCGAACTCGCCCTTAATCTCTCACTTCTCCCTTCTTCTTCGAACTCGCCCTTAATCTCTCACTTCTCCCTTCTTCTTCGAACTCGCCCTTAATCTCTCACTTCTCCCTTCTTCTTCGAACTCGCCCTTAATCTCTCACTTCTCCCTTCTTCTTCGAACTCGCCCTTAATCTCTCACTTCTCCCTTCTTCTTCGAACTCGCCCTTAATCTCTCACTTCTCCCTTCTTCTTCGAACTCGCCCTTAATCTCTCACTTCTCCCTTCTTCTTCGAACTCGCCCTTAATCTCTCACTTCTCCCTTCTTCTTCGAACTCGCCCTTAATCTCTCACTTCTCCCTTCTTCTGATAACCAAAAACCTTTCTTCTTCGACAAAAACCTATCTTCTTCGACCTCGGAATTAATTTGCGACCAAAAACCTATCTTTTTCGAACTCGCCGTCTTCTTGCCATCTCTGAATCTCTCACTTTCGTTTCATTTTGTCAATTCGCCATCTCTGAATCTCTCAAGCAGTCTCACTCACTTTCAATTCGTCAATTCAGGGTAAACCCTAGAACTTGCTCCAGAATTTCAATTTTCCTCAAAATGAAACCCTAGATTTCGAATTTTCTTCAAATTGGTGTAATTTTTAATTTCTGTAATTTTTAATTTAAAATTTTTTAATTTTTAAAATGATTTCGGTTTTTTGTTTTAATTTCTGTAATTTTTAATTGTTTTTGCAGTAATTGAAGTTTCTTCAATTGTTTTTGTTTCTTCAATTGAATTTTCTGGGCTAATTGATTGATTGATGTTGTATATTGTATGTATTGATGTTGCACCTTTACTTCAATGTTGGTATGTTTTGTTTTGTTTTGTTGTTTTTTTTCTGAACTAAGCGTGAAATAGGATCGTGTTATATGATTTGTGAATGGAATTGAATTGTGTTTTTATGTTTATTGTCATATGATTTAAACAGCTGGATTAATTTGAGATCATGAATGAGGTGTTGGTTAATTGATGCTGTATAGTTTAGGGGGCAATTCGCCGTTTTCGCCGGTTATGAGTTGGTGGTTTTGCTTTGTGAATTGAGATTGCAGTGTTCTGAATTGAACAATGAACTTAAATTGTGTGTTGTGAGTTGTGTATTGATTCTTTTGGTCTTTTTACATTTAATCTTTTGGGTTATGTGAATGTTTATGAATTTATGATCAGTGTTGTTTTTCTTTTATTCAAGTTTTAGTCTTTTTACTAGAAAATGGTGGATTGGTGCAACTATTGCTATTGAATATTGAAATATAAATGTATCAGACAATTAATGTATCATAGTGTTCTGTTGATATCAGCTAAGAGCCCGTAATCTTTAATATTGTTTGTTTGACCAATCTTAAGCAAAGTTTTTGTCGAGGTTTGCTCTTTCAAAGCTTAAGAACCTCAAACTCTTGAACCTCTCAACCATCTAGGGTGGGATAGTATAGTTGGATTAATTGAGTAAATGGTGACTTTGCAAGTCAACTACTGTAAATTGTTCAGTTATATGATGATACTATTGTGGTACATCATGTTATTAGTGTCATGAACTTGCTGATGTATAGGTTTATTCCTTGAAGACCTAACAAACTTCATTTTTGATAGGCATATGCTTTAATTATTATATGTTCAAATACTTTTAGTTCGCTGAGTGCCTGAGCCTCTATCAACTCTTATCTTTACCTTTCATTATGTTGCTTTTCCATTCTATTGGAGCTCAAGAAATTTATTTGAGGAAGTTATGATATTAATCATTGCACATATGTTTCCTAGTGTAGGATAAACGGTATAGAATCCCTTACTATTTGTTATTTAGATTTGGCTTTCTTGGTGTCTTTGATGATTATTTGTTACTTGTAGCGGCTGGTGTTGTCCTCGCAGTTTGTAGGCATGTTGCAGCCCTTGTGTAATTTTCAGTTGAAGCACAGTAATTTAATTTGGTGCAACGCTGTTATTTTCTTCACAAACAACTTCAAAGTTACAACTCATGAAGCTTTATAATGTGAAAACAAATAGTAACCACCAACATGTTATAGTCGCTTATCAAGTTCCTTTTTTTTTTTTTTTTTTCTACATTGGGTTGGAAGGCCACCAGTTCTTTCTGGAATTGCATTTGTGTGGCCAGCTCTATGATCGGTTCGGAGCTTTCCATGTTGCAGCTTCAATCATCAAGGTGAGTTAATTCTTATGTACTATAGCTTAATTCCTATCATTTGTAGCTTATGATATGGCTTCAAACTAAAGACATTTATATGAACATGAGTTTATTTTTGTTGTATGTTGCACTCACAGTCTGAGTTTCACCCTTGGTCCTTATAGCTTTGTAGATTCCGGTTTCATGTAATGTACCATCTAGTAGCTTTACATATGTTACATTCTAATTATGTATACGTTTGATATGTTCGTGCTCTTGAAGATTTTAGGATTAGTTGGCCCTCTGCTTAAGCATATAGAAATTAAAGTTGTGGATACTGTTACTAATGAAATGCTGACTCTTAAATATTTGTAGGTAATAGTTCAATGTCCCCTCCATGAATCTGATCTGTTCCATTACTTGTATGACTGTAACAAAATCAGAATTTATAATCGTGCTACTGCTATATAATCATGTCTGGATCACCATTTACTCAACCATTTAGGGTGGGATAGTATAGCTTAAGATAGAAAGTAGTGGATTTTGTGGTAAAAAATGCTCTATCACTGTTTTGTCTGCCTGGAACTGGTGACAGAGTGTAGCTCTTGTTTATGTTTATTTTCTTATTTCGCCTTGTTCTGGAACTATTCATTTGTGCTAGGCTGATCATTTTTGAGGGATTGTGATATGTGATTAGACCTACTATTTATCATCTCCTTGTTCACCTAACTAATGTATACAATAATCTGCTGCAATGAAAGGATTGCTTACTGTGATGCTGCTCCAACATGGAATGAGGGCAACTTCTCTGCAGTATATAATGTTGAGTTAAAATCACTCTTCTATGCTTTCCACTTGAAAATTTTTGCTCTCACAGCCTTGAGATCATTTTTGATGTATTATTTACCACTTTTGGAGCCTCGTGCTGCATTGGAAGATGATGATGATGAAGATTTTCTTGCTGATAATTCTGAAAAGAAACATGTACATTTGGTTACTCTCTTCCACAAGTCAGTAAAGCAAATTGTTCGTGAGGTATGTAATATTTGACGGGCTTGCCTCAATAAGCAATAGAACACATCTGCAAGAGATAAGAAAGGGAAAGAGTGGAATTGTTATGTATAGGAACACAAACCTGTTCGTGACGGGCTTGCGTCAATATGCATAGTTTGCTGAGTTTTATTTTGTTTGTTTGATGTATAGTTTTTGGAACTGTTTTATGAGCTACCTTAATATAGTATTTGTTATAATAATTTTAATTTTTGGTTATTAGTATTATTCCTGCATTACAATTGTGATTTTATTTTTTTTTTCTTTTCAAAAATAGCTATTAGTATCGTTTTTTAAAAACAAACGATACTAATAGCTATTTTTTTATATTTAAAAAACCACTATTAGTATCGTTTTTGTAAAAAAACGATACTAATAGCTATTTTTTTTTATATTTAAAAAACCACTATTAGTATCGTTTTTGTAAAAAAAATGATACTTATAGACTGTCTATTTGTATCGTTTTACAAGAACGATACAAATAGGTCATAAAAAACGATACTAATAAACTGTTTTTCTACTAGTTTTCAGTTGCAAATTTGCGAGGGAATTTTCCGTCGCAAACTTCAATAGTTCCGTCGCAAATTTAGAAATTTGCGACAAAAAATTTAGCGACGGACGTTTTGCGACGGAATGTGCTAAGTTTGCGACGGAATTTGTCCGTCGCAAACTAGCTGTTATCTTGTAGTGTTATGAAATCAACATTTTGTTACCCCTAATTACCCCCACCTAACCCTAATCAACCACACAAACCCTTCCCTCCCAAATTTTACCTAACTTTACCCTCTCTCTCTTCTGCCTCTTTTCTGACTCCTACCATTCTACTTCTTCTTTCTTTTTTTTTCTCTCACTCGAATGTTCTTGTTTAGATCTTGCAAAGTATAGTTGTCAATAAATTTCAACAACAACATTTTAATAATCTCCATCATTTTCTCTACATTTTGATACCAATATCTTGCTATTTTGTGTTCATTTAATTTCTCCATTTTTTTGCTTCACTCCTCTTCTCATGGATCCCAACAATCCATGGTGTTGTGATTCTTGTACAAAGTCGCCGGAATATTCCTCTTATGAAGAAACTCCGGTTAGTGAAAGTGACTTGTAATTAAGATCTTTGGGATCGTTTGAAGAGGTGGCACGAAGGTGGTGTTTCACTTAAAAACCGCCATTCCAATGAAAACCCTACTGCTTGTTGCCCTGAAAATTGGTACACCCGACAAAATAGCACTGAATCTTCGACTTCCGGGTTGACTTTAGCTCCAAACACCCTTAAAAATAATCCACCATGGTCTGAAAAGGGTGAATTAGTTTTGTTTGATACTCCAGAACGCCCTGGATATGTCGAAGCTGTTCTTACTCCTAATTCATTGAAACGAGTTGCTAGACGAAGGCTGTGTTGTGTGCCTAAGTAACCCAAATTACCACCTTTGTTACTACCAGACGATAGTTGGTCTGATTATGATTTTGTACCCTCTGATAATACCAAGCTTCCAAAATCTATCATCCAGAAAACCTTCCTCTTCTGAACTTCAATAATTGCTGATTCAATGATTTTGATTATGTTTCAGTTGTGTGTTTATGTTTGTGATTGGCATTCTGATTCTGAGTGTGATTATGATTGTGGTTGTTATTCTGATTCTGGTTGTGATTCTGATTCTACTTGTGGTTGTGATTTTGATGTGATTATCATTGTCACTGTGATTGTGCCTATGGTTGTGATTTTGATTGCGATTTATTGGTTGATATTCTGATCATAATTGTGATTCTGATTCTGATGTTAATTGTAATTGTGATTGTCATTGTGATTATAGTGTTCGTTGTATTTCATATTTTGAATGTGATTGTTGTTATGGTTCTGATGATGATTATATTCGTGATTCTGCATATGTGCTTATGTTCTGTGATTATGGTTGTGAATGTAATTGGTTTAGTAATTGCTTTATGTTGTATTGTCGTTGTGATTATGATTCTGATTGTGGTCTGCTCTCTTGTACATATACTCTGTTCTGGTAATATGGTGAGGTTTGTGTTTAGTGTTCTCATTTTGTATGGAGTAATGAAATTGATGAGTTGGGGTTTGGGTTAGTTGTTGATTACCATGCACAAGTCAAGTTATTACGCGAAGCTATATATGCAGAGGCATGCTTATACTTATAAATCCATTCTAATGCATTCAATAGTCAATCCAACTTTACATAGTTGTTGATGAGACATTGGATGTTAGGCTACAAGGGTGAATAACCTTGTATTTGTTGAGCCACCATCAGCAACAACACTTGATGGTGAGGTAGGCAGCGACAAATTTGTTGTTGCCCCCATTAACAAGTGCTGTTGTTGATCAGGAGGCACTCAATACTTGGTTATTGCCTCTTTCAAAGCTCGATGATGACAATTTCATGAGAACAAATTTTTATAAAATATTCATTCTTCTTACAAAAGTCTTTCTCCACCATTAGTACACATATTGCCTTACATGTTCATTACTTACAAAATGGGGACACTATGTATTCAATCCTTACTTGTTACTTACTTAATAATTACATCATGTATATTAATGGATCTAGGCTACATAACTACAAAAGGCAGCCTAAAAATCTCATGTCATTCATATTTAACTAAATGAGATGATGATGGTCAATCTTTTGGTTGTAAATAGATTTTTTTTTACTGTACTTTTCAGTGGAGTAAATGAGATGATGATGGTCAATTTTTTGGTTGTAGATGAGATTATGATTGTAAAGTGGTGAACTTAAAAGTGCACCATGGAATTGTAAATTTAAATTTAAAGTGCTATGTAAAATTTTTGGATTTTTTTGGTTTTCCCTCCATCATATTTTGGCTCCTACTCAAGTGGGCAACAATTTTTTTGGAGGGAAATTAGACAAGTGGGTCAACAAATTCACTTTATTAGTGAATTATCCACCATTTTGTACTTTGTATTAGCTCCTTAATTAAACTTCACATGTTTCTTAACAATTAGTGTAGCACAATTTCCAATGTATGATGTTGACGTTCCAAAATTATCGTGCCACTCCCCTCCGTAGCAAGTAATTAACAACAGAGGGAGTATATATTAATCAATTAAATAATTAAGGTCTTTGACTGGTTGGATTAAAATCCAAATGGGTATCATTTATTTATTTTTTTAATTTTTTTTACAAAATTCCATGTAGTACTATAACAGTACCACATACGATCATATCTTAAGTCAATTGTATCATATATCTAATATACTCTCTTCGTTGATAATTACTATACTTGCTACATAGCAAGATGGCATAAATTATTGGCACATCAACATCACATTTGGAAACACATACAAATTAGGATAGAGAATGTAATTTCATCGAATTGAGGATGGTTAATAGGGTTAATGGCATTAAAATCATCTATTTTCATCAAAATGAGAGACAAAGAAATATATGTACCATTAAACCCACATTTCAGAAGAGGTATATATTTATTTAGCAAGTGATAAGAAACTTATGTGAAGTGAGAAACTTGATTAACATCTAATGATGATACTATCATATCTCATGTAATGACCTCAATCTTAGGGGTATCATGTTATTTGCCAATTGGGAACGTGGGATCCATTGACCATTGTTAATATAACCAACTAAAAAAGACTAAAATACCCTCAATTTATGATAATTGGATAATTGCACTAAGGGCCTGTTTACCTTAGGTTAAAATCAGTTCAGTTCGGTTCAACTCAACTCTTCTTTTATTTTGCTACTATTAATCCTTCATAAAAAAATTAAAAAAAAAAAAAATCAGTTCAGCTGTTTTCAGCTGAAGTAAATAGGCTCATACTTGATGATTATAACAAACAAATGATCCTTCCTCTATTCCATATTAGCTGTAACATACCATTATGACACATATTTTAAGAGATATATTAAAAGTCTAAATTAGCAAATTAATAATTAAAATAATTTCTACACAGATAGCACCAGAAGCTGCTCTCCAAGCTGGGAGTTCAGTAATCCGAACTGAGGCAATCTTTCCGGATTCACATAGTCCTCCTCTTTCATGTATTAAAATTATTTTGATTATTTCATTCGTTTAGGACTTCAAAATTTTATTTTAAAAAACTCCGTATGTATTCGAATCATACGTTACGAGTAATATAAAGCTAAAGAAGTATGATTTTAGGCGAGAATATAATGACAAAAAATATCCCCCTATTGAAATTTGTTTCCCCATAGGGACTACACGACTGTCAAAGGTCATGCATGCAAAGACAAATATGAGGTTTAGATATAGTTTCTCGAAAAAAAATAATGGAAAATGGACCAATAGTAACAATGGTTAGTTAGACCTCCGCAAGGGAGCGGGGGTGACCTTGTAGATAGTGAACAAATTTATAAGTTTCAAGAAGTTGTCGAAGACTCGAAGGCACCCCCCTCTAATGACTCAGTTAGACTAGTTTCTCCGGCTGTCAGTTTAGACGAACAATTACAAGGGAAGAGGGGTGTATTGTAGTTGTGTGTGTTAGGACTATTTTTTGTGTGTGAGGATAGAAATAGTAAAGAATGCTCGTAAGATAATACATTGAATTAGCGAGAAGCTTTTTCTAGGCATAATAGGAAAGAAAAAACCATAATTATTAGAAAGCTTTACTCAATTTTCTTAGGGTTATTTGGTTGGTAAAGGGGAGAGGGAAAGGTATTTAAAAAGGGAAAGGAGAGGAAAAGAGTACAACTCCCCTATTTTTACCACCATTATTCTCCATCTACACTACCATTATTTTTAGGGGATGCAACAGTTTCGAGTGAGATGGGGTGGTTGGTGGGAAGGGAGGGACGGCTAGGTGGTTGTTAGGTGGAGGTTAGGGTTGGAACATGGTGGTAGTTTGTTAGGAGGGAGAGGAAATGGAAAAGATAGGGTAAGAAAATGGAAGAATGTTGAAAAAGATGGGGGGAGAGAATGGGGAGGGGAATGGGAATGATAAATGTGGCAATACAAACACCATCAAAAGGAATAAGAACAGTTGATCCTCATTCTCTCGGATTATTAATCCCAACCAAACGACTCCTTAATATAATTAGGGGAAAACTTCATGACAAATCCTAATTAACTCGGGCAAAGAAAAGTTCCTCTATTCCCCTAATATGTTCCCTTCTCTTCTCTTGCTTGTTGGCTTTGAATAAGTCTTCTTTTCTCCCACTTGACTCTCTAAAGCTCACTACAACTCAACTATTATATAACAAAACGCAGGGCACATTTTGACAATCTGCCATGTGGCGCTGATTGTGCTCTTACGTGACATTATGCATTATCTCACCTAAAATTTATTCTGAGAGGAACCAAATTAAACTTGAGTTCATTTTGTTGTTATCGATAAGTTTTATTATTGAGCTACCCATAAATTATTGAATTGTGTGAGTTAATAAATATTCTTAAACTCAATATATTTAGGCCTCATAAACAATGTTGTGTCCAATTGTTCCTCCTCTCTAATAAATATAAGAACTGTACCTTTAATGGTAGACCTCTTCCAATTTGATACATCCTTTGCTATTGATTTCTCTTGCAAATTATAACTATCATGCTCACCATATAATCATCTTCTTGATTGTTACCTTTTATAACGGTTGCATTAAATTCCTTTCATCTTCTTCAAATTTTTCTTTGATAGCAACCCCTTTAATTTGTAATATAGTCCATTTAATAATGTAACAGGTGGATGAGACCCTAATATGAGAAACCCAAAAATAGGTCTAAAATAGATAATTGTAGCTTAAATATAACTAGCGTGATTGGATTGCGAAGTGAGAGGTAAAAATGCATCAAGACACATTCCAAC
The DNA here is from genome assembly GCA_016808085.1 of Suaeda aralocaspica. Classification (NCBI taxonomy): domain Eukaryota; kingdom Viridiplantae; phylum Streptophyta; class Magnoliopsida; order Caryophyllales; family Amaranthaceae; genus Suaeda; species Suaeda aralocaspica. The sequence goes on along the minus strand of PYUH01004005.1, from coordinate 727,758 downwards.
ATACTTAGACCCTGTTCTCCTCGANAGGATAGAAATAGTAAAGAATGCTCGTAAGATAATACATTGAATTAGCGAGAAGCTTTTTCTAGGCATAATAGGAAAGAAAAAACCATAATTATTAGAAAGCTTTACTCAATTTTCTTAGGGTTATTTGGTTGGTAAAGGGGAGAGGGAAAGGTATTTAAAAAGGGAAAGGAGAGGAAAAGAGTACAACTCCCCTATTTTTACCACCATTATTCTCCATCTACACTACCATTATTTTTAGGGGATGCAACAGTTTCGAGTGAGATGGGGTGGTTGGTGGGAAGGGAGGGACGGCTAGGTGGTTGTTAGGTGGAGGTTAGGGTTGGAACATGGTGGTAGTTTGTTAGGAGGGAGAGGAAATGGAAAAGATAGGGTAAGAAAATGGAAGAATGTTGAAAAAGATGGGGGGAGAGAATGGGGAGGGGAATGGGAATGATAAATGTGGCAATACAAACACCATCAAAAGGAATAAGAACAGTTGATCCTCATTCTCTCGGATTATTAATCCCAACCAAACGACTCCTTAATATAATTAGGGGAAAACTTCATGACAAATCCTAATTAACTCGGGCAAAGAAAAGTTCCTCTATTCCCCTAATATGTTCCCTTCTCTTCTCTTGCTTGTTGGCTTTGAATAAGTCTTCTTTTCTCCCACTTGACTCTCTAAAGCTCACTACAACTCAACTATTATATAACAAAACGCAGGGCACATTTTGACAATCTGCCATGTGGCGCTGATTGTGCTCTTACGTGACATTATGCATTATCTCACCTAAAATTTATTCTGAGAGGAACCAAATTAAACTTGAGTTCATTTTGTTGTTATCGATAAGTTTTATTATTGAGCTACCCATAAATTATTGAATTGTGTGAGTTAATAAATATTCTTAAACTCAATATATTTAGGCCTCATAAACAATGTTGTGTCCAATTGTTCCTCCTCTCTAATAAATATAAGAACTGTACCTTTAATGGTAGACCTCTTCCAATTTGATACATCCTTTGCTATTGATTTCTCTTGCAAATTATAACTATCATGCTCACCATATAATCATCTTCTTGATTGTTACCTTTTATAACGGTTGCATTAAATTCCTTTCATCTTCTTCAAATTTTTCTTTGATAGCAACCCCTTTAATTTGTAATATAGTCCATTTAATAATGTAACAGGTGGATGAGACCCTAATATGAGAAACCCAAAAATAGGTCTAAAATAGATAATTGTAGCTTAAATATAACTAGCGTGATTGGATTGCGAAGTGAGAGGTAAAAATGCATCAAGACACATTCCAACATACTTAGACCCTGTTCTCCTCGACTTATTTTTACTTATTTTCAGCAAAAATAAGTTCAGTTCAGCAAAAATAAGTTCAGATTAGCAAAAATAAGTTCATTTCAGCAAAAAGAAGTTTCAATCCTTAATAAATTGTTAATGATCTCAGCAAAAATAAGTTTAGGTTCAGCAAAAATAAGTTCAGATAAGTAATAATAAATACAATTCAACAAAAATAAATTCAGATCAACAAAAATAAGTTGACAAGAATAGGGTCTTACTATATAAAATCTCAGGGTCGTATACTCATGTATATCGCTTGAATTAGCATCTTTTAGATACTTTCATTTTAAGTTTGTACCATACTATTGGTACTATTTTTGTATACAATGTATACATATACAATACCCATACCCGAACAAAAATCCAGTTACTTACTCAAACCACTCACAACTTACTCCAAAATCCAAGACTATATAACACTATTACAGGATACTTGGGACTTTATTATTAATGACGCACATAAATACATAATGGATGATAATGGATAAACATAAAGTAAACCCAGGCATTGAGATTAGTCTACCCATAGAGCTTACAGGGTTTTTACCTTGATAAACATAGAGTAAATCCACGCATAAAGTCAAATCCTAGAGTCTATGTCCATTTTAATGATGGTAAAAAAAACTACGGAGTATAATAAATGGGGAAAAACAAACAATTGACAACTGCCAAAGAAGATGAGATGCTTGAATTAACAATTGTGGGTAGAAAGTTGAAACAATTTAATCAACCTTCAAAACCCAGAATATAGATGAACAATTACAGTTACAATATTAACAAGACACTCATACAAATGATACAACCCATGCTTTGTTTAGCAAGTGTTACGATACATCTGTTATGTTGTAGAATAAAAATTCTAGACATCCCATGTTCTTCAAGGTTGCATCAATTGTTTTTTTATGTACATTAAGGCTTCTTCGACCTTAACTGTCCATGCCACTGATATAGGGGAATATCCTGTCCATGGATTTTCGGTATTCCATCTGCACCACATGATCAAATATTCAACATTATTCAGCAGAATTGACTAAAAGAGAGGTGAAACAAATATAAGATTGTATCTCAACATACTTTTTAAGTCCTAGATCCAATAAGGTATGTCCTGCACAGATGCCCTGTGTCTCGACTCTCACGACCCCTTTCTTGTATGTAAATAGATCAGGCCTCACAAGTGCTACAAAGCTAACAGGGTCATGGAGATATATACCTAAAGATACATTAGAGGGAATCAGATTCATGTAAAAAGATCAAATTCTACTGATCAAAGAAAACCGGCAATGCTTTCGAACACCTTTTTTAGCAATGGTACAGGGGGAGAAGCAAAAAAAAAAACATACCATGTAAACCATCTGATTTCACATGGAAATCTCTATAAAATTTGCACATGTCACCTAAAACTTGGCAATGCTTTCCGTTTCCTTCTCTTAGCCCATGAAGATCAGCGTCTGTTGCCACAGCACAGCAGCATTCAGTAATACTATGGTTGATGTCAGTAAACAAAGATAGTTTATTCAGTATTGACATGCATCGAGCTGGAAACTGCACCTGTGAGTTTAACTTGATGCGTGACATTAATGCCAACAACTGTGATATTTGCCCCTGAAGTAAAAACTATATCAGCTGCTTCAGGGTCCGCATAGATCTGAATTATAACGAAAGCAACAAATCAACACACGTCTAATTGAATCACAAAGATCAGTCATTTAAGATAAAGGGAGGAAATTTTTTGAGTTTTAGAATGATTAGGAAATTGAAATTGTAACAAGGGTTTGAAGTACACAGGAATTACGTTTGCCTCTGCAGCAGGATTAACATTTCCAAGGCAGAAAAAAGCGCCCCCAAGAATCACAATTCTTTTCACTTTGCTTGCAAAGGAAGGATCCCTCTTGATTGCCTGCAGTTGAACAGTGTGTCATGAAAATGTCTATACTTTTGTGAACCATATACCAAAATAATTAACACTAACATACCAGCGCTAAGTTTGTCAACGGCCCTAAAGCAAGTATAGATACTTCACCAGGGAATTCAGAAACCTTATCCACCATAAATTCTGCTGCACTTTTCTCAATCTTTTTTGTCTTAGGAGGTGGTAGGTCGATGTTCCCAAATCCATCCGAACCATGGACAAAATCAGGAATACGCGGAATCCCACCCTGTTAAAAGACACATAAGAATATAAGATACATAGTTTAGGTACTAATACTTGACATACAAAAGCATCAGCCATGCAAGCAAACATTTGGAAGAGAGGGGGGGGGGGGTCAGTGTCACAGATAATTCAATTAGAACAATTTTCTAAACAAATTGCTGATTGACAACTGACTAAGGCAACAGTGACACTTACAATTGCTATACAATTAGAAAAATACCAGAAGTATGAACTAAGCATTTCCATATTAAATCATGTACAAAGGTCTGGAAGATTTCATGAACTATACTATAATGCACCAAACAAAAAGAACAAATAAGGTTATTCATCCATAAAAACTCAGAAAATCAGATAGTTTTGTCCAATTTTAATTATAACTTCATGCAAGAGTCCACAAGCATTACTCAAATGACAACTTTAGTTATAATTTCTAACCCATTAAGGTGGAGTAGAGGTAGCATTGTTTTGTTTAGCTGCTTACTGTGGTTTTGGGAAGTGTAAAATCTAGATTAGTTGATTAAAGAAATCTGTTAGCTGCAGTTACACTATATTTGGATGAAAGATTTGGAGGTAGAAGGACGATAAAGTGTCTTCCTTTATTTGGATAACACATAGGGGGAAGGATTTATTTTCTTTACCCTCTAACTAAACCAAACCTTTCCAAAGTCAAAAAGATTTGGTATAAAAATGTAACCTTGTTGTCTCCCTCCCCTTTCTTGGATTCCTCACCCACACACAACAAAAACAGCAACAACAACAAAGCCTTAGTCCCAAATTAATTTGGGGTCGGCTAGATATGAATCAATATGAGGAGTCGCAAAAGTCATCAACAACAATCTTCCTCCTCCAATCTTCCTTGTTTGACAATAAAAGTTCTTCAAGCCCCAACACCCTCATATCTCCACTCACAACCCTCATCCACACACACCCCAACAAAACCCCTCTTGTCTTTCTGGCTAATGATTGTTGTCCAATCAAAGTCTTAAGCTACGAGAATATTGTAAAAATCTTCTATTCCTGCCCTAAATTTGTGACACGACATGACCCATTTAGTAAACAGGTCGAGTTAGGGTTGAAGTGGTTCAATTCGTTTAAGTAAACAAGTCAACACGACACGACACAACATGAATTCACCTAGTTTTTTACTTAAGTATGCAAAAAATGACATGACATGCTAACGCGACACGAAATTGATCCGTTATTAGTGGGTTTGGGTCGAGGGTGTTGACCCGTATAAGTACACGGATTGACACGACACGACCCTTTTATTAAAGGGTTCAGGTTAAGGTTGAAGTGGTTCAACATGTTTACGTAACCGACACGACACGTTTAAAAGGTCTAGTTGGAAATCTAATAAGCACCCATGTATCAGGCTCACATATACTGATTTTTCAAGTTCTCCAATCTAATAGTAGGAGGAGTAGCATAGCATCCTCATAAGCTTTCAAGATCATTTAGTATACCCACAAGACCACAAGCTATAATTTATGGTATCCAAGATCATCCATAGTGGAGTTAATACTCAGTGTCTTATTCCACTTCACACAAATTTGCAGGCTGAATCAATATCTTTTCCTGAATAATTTTCCACTTTCCCCTTTGGTTCCTATACTCACCACCCTCTTTTAAACAAAGATACAATAAGTTACCGCATTCAAACTAAAACTTCAAAAAATACCTTCAAAGGTCTGGGACTGCCTTCAGAAACGGGAACGTCAGGATGTCCAGCGATCTCACACTATCCTTTTTGACACTGAAACAAGTCAGTGCTCAAGAATCCCAAGGATATCAAAAACATGAATCGGAAGAAAGCAACCACATACCAGGATCAAGGCATTCCGGGTGGCATCTTCTGTCGTCACATTTCCAAATATTGCAGTCAACCCAATGATATCCACCTCTTGAGTTTGAAAGGCCATTAAGATGGTCATGCTATCATCTACATTTCAAAATAAATCAAATATGTTATGCAGCACATATAAGATGAAGACATGGAAGCCTACAGCCCTTGTCTACATCCATAGTTGTGAACAGCAAAAAATTGTTGTAAACTGAGAGTACGGCACAATTTATACAATATAAAAAGTAATGAGCCCCAAACTTGAAACATATCAAGCATAAAAAAGACAAGGCCAAGGATTTGGTGCACTAAGATACCACAAAAAAAGAGAGCAGGATATAACAGAATTGATGGGTAATGCCTTAGCTCCACTTCTTTTTAATTACAAAACTATATATTGATTAGCTATAGATAATCATCCTTAAAATTTCATTAATCTTCAAAAGATCAAACAAGCCAAGTAAACCAACGATAAGCGATTGCCAAATCATTTATACTAATCCTATGAATTATAACCTAATAGTACCACTATTACAATGCATCACTTCTTGTCAATAGTGAGTTCAAATCCATTTAAACAATTGATGAATTGATCAAAATAATTACTCAATCAAAATTACTATTTACTAATAATAAATCAAACCAAAGCACAAAAAACCTCGAAATTCAAGATTTGTTATGAACAACTAAACATGAATTTAACTTTGATTGAAAGCTAAAACAATGTTTGATCAATAAAAAAAAGCAACAAGCTTACAATTTACTATTACAAGAATTAAATAATAGGGAATAAAATTATATATATATATAATTTTGGTAATTAGAACATCTAACACAGTAATTAACTAAGTTTATATGATCATTTTTAAAATTATTAAAATACCCAGAAATTAATTCATATTTTAAGAGTACCCATCATCTTAATTATCTTCTTTAAATATCAAATTCTTGACTTTTAAACTCGAAATTCCAGAAGAAAAAAAAAATCGATTATAAATAAATTAAAAAAAGAAAATCACCAATTCCAGGATCAGTGTCAATGATAAGCTTTTCAGAATCATGAATTACGGCATTTGAGATTATTCCTTGAGAGTGAGAATCAGCAATCGTACCCATTACAGAAAGAAAAAGGAAATTAAGGAGAAAAAAAAAAAAAAGGGAATTTTGAGGAAAAAAAAAAAGAAAGAAAGAAAGTTTTGTGGGTGTTTATACTTGAAGAATAATAAGAAAGCAAAAGAGTGTGAAAGTGAAAGAAAGCAAAAAAATTTACTACCCCACGAAAAAACAATGTCAAAATTAAAGTTTTTTGTGAAAAAAATTGGGACTTAATGAATATTTTTTATTTTTTTAGTAAAAGAATGTAGTTGTATGAATTATATGGTATGTCCTCCATTTGGAAGATAGTGATTTTATAATAGGTACAACTAGTGACAAATGAGTCATTGACAGATAAGATAGAAGGCTAAGATGATTAGGTGATTGTTATTATGATTTTGGATTGAGTTTATCCTATCATTAGTAACAAATTTATTTGGTTACTTTCATTATAATCATGTGCTTAATAAGGAAGTGCAAATATTACAATTCTTTATCTTATACATGTCCCATAATTTTGGGTGGATTAGAATTAGTTCTCTTCATAAGTTAAGTTGGAATTTAATACTAATGAATTAGGTTGAATAGGATTAGAATGTATTATATCAGGGGGAGATTGAACATGATTGAATTACATTGAATAAGAGCTTGTTTACTTCACTTAATATTAGTTCAGTTCAATTCAACTTTTCTTTTATTTTGTTAATCATTAAACCTTAATAAACACTTTCAGTTTAATTCAGTTGTTTTCAGTTAAAGTAAACGGTCCCTAAATTGAAATTAAATAAATTGAAACTTATTGGAAAAAAATTCCTTCAAGATAGCACATTCAAATAAGCCAAAGTAAGGTGCAAGAGCAAATTTCTAATGGTGTTTACGATTCAATTAATAGTTACGTGAATTTGAACGTACAACATTGATAGATTTTTGTAGTTAAAACAATGCAACATTATATTACAAAATACAAGTTTAATCTTTGTTCTCTATCGTTTAACCTTTGTTCCCTATCGTTTAATCTTTGTTTTTTACGTACAATTCTGATTAAATTATGATAAATTTAAGAAATTTTCTAAACATAAATACCTAATATTATTCAAAATTTTAATTATATTATTATTTTTATTTAACCACCTAACAGTTACATTGAACCACTACATCAAACAAAACCTACACAAAGGGCGTCACAACTTTCAACTAAAATGTTTACAAGTTGACTGGAAGGTCATCACCTGTTTATGCTTCTTGAAAGGATTTTGCAAGTTCTAAAGAATTCACCTATATTCCTCCCGTTTCAATTTATTTTTTACGTTTTGAATTTTAAACACTATTCACAAACTATACTTTAACCATTATTTGTACTCTATATGTAAGTAAATACATATTCATATGAGATCTTATTCGATTCACAAGTTTTTATAAATTTTACAAATACAAAATTAAAGATATAAGCGTTACAATATTTGCATTGGCACATGTGTATAAATAAAGCATAAAAAATAAAATGAAACAGAGAGAATATAATTTAGTGTAAAAAGGTTCGTTAATTATTTACGTGATCATACAGAAAATATGATGCAGTTTAAGTGACTTCAACCACTTTGCCTTGGTTATAAAAGCAACAATGCAGATTCCTGTTACCGATATGATGCCCAAAGAGGCAATTTAATCAAATTACATATATGAGCACGACAGATGCTCTTTGCCAAATTTTCAACAGTTAGAATGATTGGACAACACAAGGCTTTACGTGATTACAATCCCTTCCACCGTTTTCTTCTTAGAAATCTATATCCACCGATATTTGAGAATGCTGTAAAATGCGATAAAGATCGTGTATCTCTCTCCTAATTGATTTGGTTTGTGACGAAACTCCTTGCATTACTTAATTACCTTCTCCTTTATAATACCGCGCAATTCAAGCACATGCTATTCATTTATGGTTGGAATTTTTGACAGTACCAAGCCAAAATAACAGCATCTGTACTTGCAAAGTAAAAGGCTTCAGGTGCTCTGTGTTTGGCCACTTGATCCGATTTGTAAAACCAGAAAATTTGAGCTTCATGAGTTGGATGGCACTTGGCTAATCAAGATCCCACAACATTAGGAGTTGATTTCGACATATGTCCCTTAACGTGTCCAGTGGCTGGTCCAGTAGAGGTTTTATTTTCAGCTGCTGTATAAGATTTCTTTATCTGCCCGGAGAAAATAAACAAAACAACCAGTTACGGACTTATGGCAAGGAATCACTAGAAAACAATGATCACATCAGCAAAAAAACTTATCAGTACCAGTGCAAGCCGCTCTTTGTGAATGTCATTAACAACCTGTAAAAACAGAACAATTCACCAACATGGCATCACACAATAATGAAAAGTTGTTATCCATCCATCTTCATTAACAGATTTAATTATTATTTATTTACATACAATCCCAGGTTTTGAGTGCTTGTCAAATTATCTGAAGTGTTATTTTTCTTTGACTTTGTCACGCTTTGTTTGGTCTATTGTATATAGGAACATTAAGATTCAGACTGTATTGAGAAAACTGGGATTTTCTTAAACATTCACAAGCATGGATGAACTTAAAATCTAAAGATGAACGAAATAACAGATTACTCATGACAAACTTTTGTATAGAAGCTTATTTCATGTCCACTTGCTATTCAAACATTCTTCGATAGTTACTTACTGGTTTCTTGTAGGTTTTGATTTCATCTCCAGTGAATCCAGGAAGCGTCATGTTCCAAGTTCTATCTGAATTACACGCATTCCGATATAAAACCAGTTTTTGATGCCAACAGAAGTTGAAATGCTTATACAGGTAATTTAGTATTATCATCGCACATCACTGACCTAGATGCAGCAGTATGTCTTTTGCTTCCAGTGTATTTGATTTCCTATGTTTGGCCAACGAACATCCAAATGTGGTAACCTGCACCCAAAAGATGCAGAAAAGCATAATCATTGAGAATTTGGCAATAAGCAAGATAAACATGCTTCAATTAGTAAAATGAATCCAACACTAATATTGCAAAAGTCCAGATCTAGGAAGTTAAAACGTGCTTCAAGCTGAAAGAATGAATAATAGTACGACACATTATCAGTTAATCACTAATCACATAGCTCTTTATTTCATCAGTAGCTTATTAAAAGCAGTATAGCATGAGAAGTGCATGGCATTCATCTAGTTAGTTGTAACTAGAACTTAACAATAACCATGCACAAAATAAGATGAAAGTCCCAAGCAGGCAGCTTTTCTTTCCAACCAATGTATGTCCTAAACCACCACAAAGTTTATAACAAAAACGTATTTGTTACAGCCCATAACATTGGAAATCTACTGACAATGGGGATAAAAATGCAAAGCATCATGCATTGCATTTCCAAACGTTACTACTCATACATTTCTTATTTGTTTCCATATTCAAGGTATTATGACAGTAATTTTTTCATGGAAAAATTACTATTTTGATGAAGACGGTGTATCCAAAGGTTTATCAGACATAAAAACCAAAGGTTTATAGACTTCAAACTCACCGAGTCAATAAAATCTTCAGCAATATCAACTAGAACATCTTCAACATCAGGATCTAATTTCTCAGATGGATCAACCTGTTGATATAATAAGAGTGCATATAGAATTATAAGAAAACAAGAGTGCGGCAACGACAAAGAAAAAAGAAAAAAAAGGACAAGATCTTTTCACCTGGTTCACAAGCTCCTGGATGCTTCTCTTGCTGAGGATTGTGCTACAAGGTTCAGAAATTTCTGCAACAATGGTATTGTCTGTTGGGCCAGAATGAAGAATGCTTGCTTGCCCTGTGGCTGGAGAGGGAGGCTTTTGGTTTGCTGATCCCTGTACTCTGACAATTTGCTGTTGGTTAGCTATAGGTTGTACAACTCTTGATGATGGAAGCTGATGTCCATAATTCTCTTGAGACTGATTTGACACAGGAATGTGCTGCTGTTGCTGAGAAGGCGGCAATAACTGGTGAGGTTGTGGCAGGGTAGCTTGCACAGCCTGAGGTGACTGCTGAGGGATGTGAGATCTCTGCTGCAATGATTGAGGATTCAGCTGGGGTCTATAAGATTGTGATGGCAAAGGGGGGCGTGAATGTGGAGCAGATAGCCATGGCTGATGTGGAGACTGCTGGCTTTGTGACGTACTAGGCAATGATGTACTTGGTGGAGTTACAGAGGTTGGTCTCAACATGCCATGTCCCTGGTAATTCTGCATTTTAAGGGAGAAGTAAATTAACAAATTGCTACAAAGTCTAGAGCGCATACAGTACAAAGAGGTTTAATCATAAACAAGTGACTGTGTAAGTGCAGAATGCAACATAGAAAGCCGTTGATCACCACATGCACAACCAAATATGAAACCAGCAAAAAGGTAAACAATCAGAGTGGGATCAAGGGAAGCTACAAGAGAAGCAAGCAAGATGTCCTCATGAGTCATGACCATGATGAAGAAAAAGGAAAGGAGGTGATCGAGTTGTTACCTAATAGTATGAAACAGCTTTAGATGGCTCCTCCAATTTTATCACAAGTATTACTTCGTATGATTTAAAAATTAAAACACAACAAGATAGAAACCCACTTCATGTGCAAAAATGACCCAAAAGCATCCTTAAGCAGTCACCATCTATTATTAATCGTGAAATCAATTACAAAACCCACCTACAGTGTTTAACATTTCATCCTCTTTCTATGTGTCTGGTGTCCCTATTTATTATCCTGAAGACTAAAAAATTGGACAAAGAACAGGGGTGACTTCTGCGACAGCTGAGGCCACCTAAACCAAATCAGGGAAGTTCCAACCATACAAGCATAATGTCTTTCAAGTTTTAAATAGAATAAGGGGGAAAATAGGAGTAGTTATAGTAAAAAAGAAATTATGGATTTGCTTTCATGTTGATCAACAGAAGCAATTAAATGAGGCTAACTTTATCATCAAAAGGAATTCAAGGGTAGTTCTACGTAAATCCAACATTTACAGGATTTTTTTTGGGAAAAAAAAAAACACTTTTCTGCTAATAATCCTAGAGATCTGAACAGTTATTTCTATATCATCAAGTACATAGCCAAAGATAAGCAGGAGAAACGACAGCAGCCAAAAGTAAACAGAAAGATTGATCATTGATACAAAGGTATTTTGACAGAAGAAGCTACCCATGGTCTGAGCTAGCATGCCTGAAAGGTCTAACTTGATATATGGAGAGAAATTGATGATATATGGAGAGAAATCGATTACAGCCATATTCCAGAACTTCATTTTATTCTCATTTTATTTCAAAATTGAACATTGGATCACAGAACTAAGGTCTTTGAGTTCAAAACTCAAAGTAATCTTACGAGTCAAAATTTAGACAAAACATTCACCAACCATTCAACTCAAAAAAACAATTAAAAAAAAAAAACCCTCAAACTTGAATTCTCATCCCACCTATCACTTCATGTCTTTTTTCGTTTAGTGCAGGTAAAAACGATCATGGAGAGCAGAATGTTACATAAAAAGAACTCCATTCAACAAATAACATCCAAGATGCATTCTAAATCATTAACCTTTATGAGAGCCCTTCTAGTTATCAAACCAATTTACCATCACATAAAGATTCTAATTCAGTTTACTCCCACTACTTTGGATCAGTTGCTAGAATGTCCCTTAATATGATATAAGGCCATCTTCCACCCTCCTGGTATAAGTGTATATTTGTACCATATTTTCCACAACTATCTCAAGAATATATTCATGCTAAGAACTCAGAGGTGTGCAGCACGAAATTTTAAAAAATAAAAAATAATAAAAGCACTGCTACGGACACCTATGTAAAAATAAAATAAAAGGAGAAACCAATGAGCACACAGAAATCTCAGTCAAGGACATTCATTTATTACCCACAAGATAAGCAACAATCTTTTGAATTTACTATTCGACACAACTTCGCAGATCAATGGAAAGCATCGCAAATAGCCATACTAAATCTAGTAGGGCACCCACAACACCCCTCATCCCCACCCCAACCACCTCTGGTGAGATGGAAATCAAACCCACATGATGGTACAGATTATCATAAAAAAACCTACACTCCATCTAATACAACTCCTACCACAAATTTACTAAAAGCATTATATACTAGATCACCTAACTAGCCCAAAACAATAATTATCAATATCTCTAACCCTGAAAAGATGGCCTGCAGCATTTTTTAGAGTCAAACATGAAAACTATGACCTGAATTCTCACTAATTTGAATCTCTAACAATATATATATATAAAGATAGAGAGAGAGAGAGAGAGAGAGAGAGATAGACAGAGAAAGGATCCACTAAAAACCTTAAGTTTGCTGGAAACCGTAAAAACCACAAAAAAAGGGGTACATATATATGGTTTAAAGCAGTACATATTACGAGTAAAGTGGTAGAGGTATATTTACAATAAAATGTTCATTATTTATGAAAATGTCATCAATGAAGTACATGTACCCTTTTATACCTCTAATGTACCCCTTATTTGTGGTTTTCACAGTGAAAACAGTTTTCACATTATCTCTTCCTATATATTTATATATACTTCTTCCGCTCCATAATAATTGCAACACTTTCCTCTTTGAGGCGTTTCATATTAATTGCAACACTTCCATTTTTAATAAGTTTGTGTAAGGAAATGACAATCCTTAACTCACCCTATCTAATGTTGCCAATTATCATAATCACTCTCTCATTTCCTCACTTGCATTCAATTACCCTAAAATCCTAAATCTATAAATTTCCTGTCTCACCATAATCACACCAAAAAAATTTTAAAAAAATAAAAGATAAATTAAAGACTTTTATTTCTTCTTTTCTGTGTTGTTCTTCTCATAAACCCCAAAAATGTCCACTCTCTCCGCCTCTCTAAATCTTCCACTCAATCTCTTCTCCAATTTGATTTCCTCAATCATCTAGGCCTCTCAAATTATTTCTCTTTTTCCAATTTATCTTCCCTATTGACCTGGAATTTATTTAATTAATGGCTTCAAAAAATGAGTGAAAAATCCCACCCATAACCAATTCGAACCACCCCCTAAGCCCAACCACCACCAATTTGAACCGCCACCCAAGCCCACCCATCTGCTGCTGGGTTCGTTTTTGGTCCGATCTATTTGGAGGGCAAGTTCTAGCCAGAAGGAAACGGTTGCAATGGAGAGGTTGTTGAGGGCTTCAAGGTAAAGGCGTGAACGTCGGTTGGGGAAACTCGGCCCGAGTGAGAGGCCTGCGTGGTGGTTGAAATTGGGTGGTGGTGTTGGTTAATGAACAACGGAAGGACCCTCATCAACTTCATATCTTGGTTCAAATTTTTGAGTTTTGTGAGAGATGAAAGACTTGTTCAATATTTTGCTATTTGATTTTTTTAAAAATATTAAAATTAGAGTTAAGATCTTTGATGGTTCATGTTTGGTTGTTGAATTTGTTCTTTGATTTTTTATGTGTTTGATTTCCGGTTTAGCTTACCGATTTTTTCTTTGATTGTTAAAGTTTACTTTTTGTTATCTCTCTTTTCAATCCTACTTGATCACATGCATGGGCAAAATTGTCTTTTCCTTCACAATTTCAGCTTTCCTTAAATCCCACATGAACAATGAGCGTTGCAATTTTAGGGGAGTAGAGGAAGTATATATGTATATATATTATATATATGTTAGCTGCACCTATATAACAGCTAAGTCTTTCTGGACACTATTTTTTATTAATACTGATTTTCTACATAATGCTTAGCCGTCGTACACACTCCTCTTTTTTGGGATACGCATGTCCAGCTACATCCGTTCATTCACAGTGTAACTCTAACAGATACACTCGGAAGCCTAGAACAAGCTTGCTTCCTTTTTTACCCTAGAGGAGCAATTCGTTATGTAGAGATCTTGGAGGAAGTGCTTCTACTCCTTCCTATGCTTTGAACCCATGCAAGGGTCATAATCGGCACTTCCCAAGCACTGATCAAAGGGGAACACTTACCCAAGCGTTCCCTTACGAAGGAAGCTGCAAGCAAACTACCTTAGCGTTAGCTATCTAGGTATCCGAAGACAAACAGATTGAGTCTATCAAGCTTGTTCTTGTCTAAGTCTTTCCGAACAGTAGTTTAGTTAACTAATCTAGGTGGCTTATACGACTTAGAGATCCTAGTCGTATACCTATGAAGCATATATTGTTTCTTATTCGTGAGGCATATCTTTGGGCACATGCCTCACTGCTGAATACCGAACAGTAAGCATTTATAGGAACTATAACGAAGGAAGTCTTTAAAGAGTAGTCATATACCTATAACTAAGCTACTGACCTATCCTTCCTAACAAACAGTAATTCTTTAACCTATCACCTTCTATTAATGAAGCTAGTCTATCAAGCTTCAACTCATATCACTATCAAGAAGCTACTGCTTACTGTTACCTATCGTGAGACATGTCCTTAGGCACATATCTCACTTGCACACTATAAGAGCTTATAAGGAAACGAGGTAGAGTCTTTAGAGATAAGATTCGTAGACGGATAAGGAAGCTACTGACCAGTCTTTCCGAACAAGAGTTTATATCTCACTGATCAATAGTGATTAAAATAGTCATATAAGCTTGTGTTTGGCTTGTCTCAGACTCTCAACATATAATTTCCAATTGTCCACTTTTTTAAAAATCGACATAATAAAAGTGTAGATATAAACATTTAGATTTCAGAATGCTTCTTGGGGACTGAAAATTCCAATGGGATAGAAGGAATACTAATTTGAATAAACTACTAGTAAAAATGATTCCAAAAAAAGATTTAAATCGTAAGAAGAGAGAAATTCATTAATGTGAGAAAAGAAACCAACATGTAACCCATTAGCTTGAACTGAATCGTTGTGATAAAAATTAAAAAAAACAGCAACTTCCTACATTTGTCTTTGAAACCCCATCTACATAGGAGAATACAGAAAGTGTGCATTACATTATCCAACAGTTTGCCTTTCTAAAACCAGATAGATAAAAAGAAAAGCCATTCAAAAAGGTCTTCCCACAAATTTTGTCATAAAGAATCTTTCAAAACCCCACAAGTGCCTAAAAATGAGGGACCATGACAAATATGGTGAGCATCAATAATCTAAAAGGCCATGAACTTTACATAATTTTATAGACATCAAATCCCTATTCCAATCTTCAAAGCATCTAGTTTCTTCTCAAATCATGTCCTTTTAGTTTAGTGCAAGTAAAAACCATCATGAAGAGAAGAATAACGTTGTATAAAAAGAATTCAATTCAAAAAACAACATCCACAATGCATTCTTAATACTTAGCCGACATTGTATAAACCAACTAGATACTCCAACCTGAACAAACTCCATCTCCAAGAGAAAAAGGGTTAATGCTCTAACACAATTTAAACAACATGTATCTTACCTAGATGACTTTCTTCCAAGAGCATACTCGTCCTTCTATGTTACTTAGACTCTTCATTTCACCTCAAAGTACCGGTGTCGGTCGGATATGCGATCCTTGGACATTGGTATGACACTCGGACACTTCATTTTGAACCAAAATTATGCATTTTTGTCAAAAAATTGTCATGTCCGACACTTGGAAACGTATTGATGTCAGACACTTATGGGAGAGTCCAAGTAACATAGTCGTCCTCATGCATATCTAAGTTCTAACTATATTTTCACCTATAAACCTACCTTCATATTATAAGCCAAAAATTCAATTCCAAATACTACCGCTGTTACCCATTATTTGCAACGATTAGACATTTTTCCTCTCTATCATTGCAAATAATGTGTAACGGAGGTAGTAGTTAAAATGACAAGCAATTACATCTATCAACAACCGAGACTATGAAAGCCCTTATAGCTATTGTTAATAATTTACCATTTGTATAAATATTCTAATTCAATTTACTCATACTATTTAGGCGCAATTGCTAGGTTGCTCTTTACCATTGCATAAGGTCATCTTCCAACCTTCTAGTAATAGTGTAACTATTTAATTGAACCATATTATCCACAACTATATCAAAAATAAATTCACACTAAGGAAAGAGAGGTGTGCAACACATTACAGAAAAAGAAGTGTTGCTTTGGACACCAAGAAAAAGAGGTGTTGCCCTAGACACTTACGTAAAATATAGGAGAAACCAATGAACCATTCAAAAAGGTCTTGCAACAAACTTTTTGATAAAGAATCTTTCAAAACCCACCAAGATCCTCAAACGTGAGGGACCATGACAATCACGGTGACCATCAATAATCTAAAAGGCCATGATATGTAGAACGTAGAAGAAATCAAATCCCTATTCCAATCTTCAAGGCATCTAGATTCTTCTTAACTCAATCCTAAAATTCTTACAATCAATATCATGGGATCCTATATTCTATACACCAAGGTTTCAACAATGACATTACATCATGAGACTACTTTATCAACAAATTATCATCCTTCAAATATTTTAGGAAACACAGCTAGAAGAACATGCAAATGGTACTCCAAATAAATTCTCGGCACAATTGGATAGTGAAGCAATCAAGCAAGTAGCACTTGGACGATAACTGAAAATACATTAAAGGAAAGCATAAAGCTTGGACATAACTAAAGGAACCTTAAAGTCAGAAAGAAAAGGATGTCCTTCAACGACAAAAAAAAGCATTTTTCTCATTGATATCGGAAATACTATTGTCATTTGAACCATAAGCCGTGGAAACACCCCAAAAAAAGCATTTAACAACAGTAACAACATCTAGGCCCTAATCTCAATATACAAGATCAATTGCGTGAACAACTCAATATGTCACGTCCATTTTCCACCAAAAAAAAAAGTATCTTAGGATATTAAAAAATTACAAAGAGAATCGACCCCTCACTTAATACCCAACAAATTCCAAACACCAAATTTTGAAAAATGATCCCATACAAACCATTATTAAAGAATGCAATCCTTAACCAAAAATTTCATCCATTCTTAATATTAGTAGCTAATCACAAGAAAACATACACCAACCAACTAAAATCTCAACTCCTTCAACAAATATGAGCATGCTCACATTTCACACAACAATTGCATCGTTTAAATTATACCAATTGCATTCTACATAGTACCTCTGCTACAACTCTAGAGATTGAGAGCTTGGATACCTCTCATCCTATTGTCTTTACAAAATCCCAACAAAGTAAGCATTTGCGGCATAATTGAGTTGTTAAGTAAATCCACCCTCCATTATTTTCTTCAAATACTTTGATCTTTCCTAAAGAGCAAATTGATCAAGACTATACGCAAAAATGGAGAGAGAAGGACACTATATACCTGTATGGACTATCCTTGATTATTTCACACTACTAAATTCAACGGGAAACAATAAATATGCTCTCATCTCTCATGTAGCACAAACCATATATAATCATAAAAGAGAAAATCAATCAACTGAGCACCAATTACATCTAGAAATCTACAAAGTCCATAAAACATACTTACATAAAAATCAAAATCAAATACATCTACCATTGAAAACCAACAGAATCACAAATCACCATTACCCATTTCATTAACTAACAATAATCTGAACCTTAAACCTTTTAATTGCCACTCCAAACCATAATAACAAACCAAATTTGTAAAACACCAAGAAAATTCCAAATAAGCTAACCTGGGAAACAGCAGGCAAAGTATTGGTCGTAGCCTGAACCGGTCTTACTACCGATGCAGCCTGAACCGGTCGCTGCTGGTGAAGAGCGGAAGGCGGAACCCCACCAGGCCGTATTTGAGTGCTGATCATCCCCATGTTCGGCATTGCCTGCATCGGAGGCCTTACCTACAAATCATTTCCACCAATAAAACAACCAAAGATTCAAAGATTTAAAAATTAAACTAATCAAAAACGAAGAAAAGTTAAAATGATCAAGAACCCACTTTGAAAAAAAGCAAGAATTTACTAATCAAACAATATTTCTGCTCCAAACTATCACAATTCAGACATTTTACACAAATTTTTGTTTCATCCAAAAAACCTAATGTCTAAACCCTAATAAAAAAAATACCAAATCAAAATCAAAACCTAAGTAAAATCAAAATCAGACATCGACCCACTAAAATTAAAGAAAAACCCATATCAAATAACCAAACAAATCAAGAAAAGTAATTAAAATTGAAAAGTAAGAAACAAACCGTAGAAGGAGAAGAAGAAGGGTAAGGAGAAGGAGGAGCAAAAGCAGGAGAAGCAGGAACACCAAGTGCAATGCCACCAAGAAGAGCAGTAGAAGAAGAAGAAGTGGTAGCAGAAGTAGTAGTAGAAGAAGAAGTGAATTGAGGAGGAAAATGAGGGAATTGGGAATTAGGTTGTTGTTGTTGTTGTTGTTGTTGTTGATGTGACCAAGGTTGTCGACTGTTAAAATGGGTTGTGGTGGTTGTTGTTGATGGTGGTGGTCTCATGTTGTTGTTGTTGTTGTTGGTAATGTGGTGGTGGTGTTGTTGATTTTGGGGGTATGAAGATTGTGGGTTTAAATTAGGGTTTTGAATTGCAGAAGTATTAGTAACAGTAGTAGTAGATTGCTGCTGCTGCTGTTGTTGTTGTCGGGGTTGCTGTTGCTGTTGCTGTTGTTGGGGTTGCTGTTGCGGTTGTTGGGGTTGTTGCTGTTGTGGTGATTCAGTGGGAAGTGGTGGAGGAGGAGGTTGGGAGGAAGGAGTGGAGGAAGGTGGCTGTTCCATTATTATTATTATTATGAGTGTTAGAGAAGAGAAATGTAAGAGTGATTTAATGGGAGGTTTTTGTTTTTTTTTTTTTCCTGATTTTGTGGGGAGATTCCGAGGTTGGATGATGGAGTAAAGAACTTGTATGAATGGAGTAATAGAGGGAGTTAGGCTAGGTTGGATGGAGTTAAGAATAGGGTTAAAAACGAATACTAATACAAGATTGAAAATGGCTATTGTGAAAATCTTGTTCATGAGTGCAGTCAATTATAACCTTAAGAATCGAAATCTTCCACAATATTGTGACGAATCGGGTTCGAGGGACAGCTACTCCTTAGAAGTACCCATGCAACACAGGGACAGAGTGAGACAAATATGTAATCTTAATATTTATCTCGAATATTATAATGTAATAATATCTCATCTAAGTAGTTTAAATTATGATTATTGATTTTTAACTACTCCGTATAATTTTTATGGATTGGGCTGTAACTATTGTTTTTTAACTATGAATTGTTAATGATTTTTAATTATAGGTAATGACAGAGTAATAATTTTGATATTAATCCATTATAAAAATCATAATTTTGATTTTTAATTATAAAAATTATTAATATATCTTCATATTTTTGTGAATGGTAATCCACTTATGTGGTACAATAATTTTTTGTAAATTTTGTTTCATTTGCTAAATGGTAGTTTCATGATATCTTTTTCTTGGAAATTATAAAGTAATATATATATATGAAACAAAAAAAAATATGAGAAAAAATAATATAAATATATATATCATATGAACAAATAACATTAAGCACAAATTAATTAGCTAAATAAAAGAAGAGTTGAACTGAATTGAATTGGATGGAACTGAACTGAAACGAACTGAACTAAACTGATTTTAAGCCGAAGTAAACAGGCCCTTAGTAAAAGAGCGTGTTTTCCATACAACCTACCACACTATAACAAAACAGTGCGGCCAACATTCACACAATCACACATACTCATCATCTTGGTTCTTTGACAAATTTATTTCTCTCAGCATGTACATCCAATCCCAGTCAGTTTTATTTTTCACATTCTTCACTTTTCATTAGCAGTTCTATTCCCTCCATTTACTGTCTTCAGCAATTTCTTTTCTCTCATTATTTTCCATTGTTTGACTTTCAAGCAACGCAACAACGACATCTCTGTAGTACGAGTCAATTATCGTATTCACAATTGAACACCAAGTTATACTGAATTCTTACCATCAACAACTAACCTTAGCATGTATTTGATGGAACTACGACCTTACTACAGTTACACTTAATTCACACAATTTGATTTTATTAGTATATTAAGGAACTTTGTTGCATATTGTTAAGTGAGCAAGTCAATTTCTCCGTTGATGCTTTGAGTTGTATCTTTATTTTTTGGGTGGAGGAAGGGAACAACTACAAGCATTATTACTTATCTATAACATATATAAAAGTGTCTTGGCCAAATTACTGTTCTTTTAACAGTAACCCACTCCCATTGGTCCATGTCAGCAAGTGGGCACTATTTGATATTTAAAAAATTTGATATTTAACAAAATAAAAAGACACCCTTATCCTTCACTTTTTTCCTTCTTTGGCACGCTTCCCCTTCACTTTCTTTCTTTTTCTCTGACCTTCCAAACGCTTCTCGTTGGAAAATGCCCTTTCTTCTTCTCTGGCACGCTACCCCTTCAATTTCTTTCTTTTTCTCTGACCTTCCAAACGCTTCCCCTTCAACTTCTTTCTTCTTCTCTGATTTCTCAATTTCAATTACTTTCTTCTTCTCCCTTTCTTCTTCTCAAACGCTTCCCCTTCAATTCCTTTCTTCTTCTCTAATTTTTAGATTTTTTTTCCGACCCTTGGATGTCTAAAACTAAGTTTTTCTTCGCTTTTCTTTGTGACCCTTGCCTGTCTAAAATTCAGATTTTTTAGGTTGATTGCTCTGTGCAGGATATTTTGATTTTTCGAGTTTGATTTTCGAGTTTTTGGGGGGTATAAACACGGTTTTTAGGCGTTTGGTTATGGTTTGAAATTGGATCTGTTTTATTTTTGTTAATGTGATTGTTTTGATTACGGTTTATAGTATATCATGTTGAATTTTTTTATTTACGACCCTTGGATGTCTAAAATTCAGTTTTTTGCGCTTTTCTTTGCGACCCTTGCATGTCTAAAATTCATATTTTTTAGGTTGATTGATCTGTACAGGATATTTTGATTTTTCGAGTTTGATTTTCGAATTTTTTGGGGGTATAAACACGATTTTTAGGCGTTTTGTTAGGGTTTGGAATTGGACCCAAGCCATATATTTGTGGTTTATTTGCAACGCTTGGATGGCTAAGCGGAATTTGTTCTTGAGGTAGATTTTTAGTGATCCATTGTAAACCTTGCACCTGCCAATATCAATGGCGGTCAACGCGGTGCTTAATTGGCTTGTTGCAGTTACTGTATTGTTACATCTGGTGTTGGATTCAATGGGGGATGGTATTGTTGTTTAAATAGATTCGAATTGCAGCGTGATCAGCTTTCAGGTTTGGTCCTTTGGTTTATTTTGTTCCAATTACCTGTTGCGGTTGATGGAGATTACTGTAGGTTGATCAAATTAAAACAATGCGATGTCAAACAATGGGATTATAATCAATGAAACTACCAATACAATAATATGGCTGAGAACGCTGAAAGCTTTCACATGAATTTCTTACATAATGCATCATGAGCTATTAATATTCTTTGAATAGGTACAATTGGTAAATGCATTTATGAGATTTATCTATTATTAGTAAATGATCTATTCATGATGGGTTTATCCTTTTAATAATATACCTATTGAACAACCCCATAATCAGTGTACATTACCAAATTACAACCATATATATTACCAAATTACAACCATGTGTCCATTATATAAGGATTATAGTGAAGAGGATCGACTATGAATCATATAAATCCGAACATTATAATCACAACATAGACTAAGAACATATAATCTAAAACCAACAATAAACAACCATCAAAGACTACTGCATACTATGAAATCATTATAGTATACAATGAAAGCATAATATAAAATTCTGTATGGGTGGAGAAAGATGAACTTACTTTAGTAAAATCAGGAGGCGGTCAAGGCGGTGCTTAATTGCTTTGTGGCAACTACTGTATTGTTGCATCTGGTGTTGGATTCGATGGGGGATGGTATTGTTGTTTGCATAGATTCGAATTGCAG
Organism: Suaeda aralocaspica; assembly: GCA_016808085.1. NCBI lineage: Eukaryota > Viridiplantae > Streptophyta > Magnoliopsida > Caryophyllales > Amaranthaceae > Suaeda > Suaeda aralocaspica. The sequence goes on along the minus strand of PYUH01004005.1, from coordinate 705,385 downwards.
CGTAATCAGCTTTCAGGTTTGGTCCTTTGGTTTATTTTGTGCTTCCAATTACCTGTTGCGACTATACATTGCAGCTTATTGTATGGTTGTCGATAGCTGGTTAGTAATGCAATTTGTGGTTAGTTGGGCTATAGAAGTTGGGCTGTAGAATTGGGTTTTGTCATTGGTAAATTTGTTAGTGTTTTGGTAAGTTCAAAGCAGCATTCATGTGCTTTTGGTTAGTTGGGACGGCTTTTTTGACTGCAAAACAATGTTGCACTGTTTCTTGGTAAGCAAAGGCATGGCTGATTTCTTAAAATCAGCAAAACGTGAAATTTGGTGGTAATAAAAACCGCCAAACATTCTACAATATTGTTTTTTTAAGCTGAATTTGAGGAATGGTACTTTATGTTAATTTTAAATTGTTGTGCCTAAGATTTTGGGATGTACTAATAGATTTTATAGGTAGTTTTTTTCCTTTTTGTTTGGGGAAGGTAATGCCTCCTAGACTAGGTTGTGTTGCATTGTTTGGTGTTTTTACCATTGTTATATATTGTAGCTATATCTATATATATATATATATATATCATAATATGATATCATTTTTAGAGTTTCTGTAAGTTAGTTTGTTCTGCTTTTGGCTTCATTTGATATTGTTGCTTTTGGAAATTAGCAGTCCACCCATATCCTGACTTTACTAAAGTAAGTTCTTCTTTGTCCACCCATACAAAATTTTATATTGTGCTTTCATTATACACTATAATGATTTCATAGTAGGAAGTTGTCTTTGATGGTTGTTTATTGTTGGTTTTAGATTATATGTTCTTAGTCTATGTTGTCTTTTCATTGCATACTTTATTCATTTTCAGCTTTATTTGAAGTGTTTATAATTTGAATATCCTATGCTTTTTGGGGTTAATTTCTAATAAATATTGATGTTCTGTATTCTCTTTTGGTTTTATACTATAATGATTTCATAGTAGATAGTTGCTACTCCTGGCTAGAATTTTGTTAGTAGAAGTTCTACAATTTGATTTCCATAAGCCGCAATTCAATATTTGTTTTACATAGTATTATGTTGTTATCATATTTGAATATATACAATAATGAAATAGAAGGTCTTTGTTTGCATTTATATATGTGCTTATTATATATATAGAGTATGCCATATGCAGCATTAGATATTATATTCCTCTGTAATTCATCATGGCTATTTGTTTAAGGATTTGTAAAAATATATGTACTATATTGTTTGTAGACTATAATAGATTTTGGTATTTGTATATTTATAGCTAATGTTGTTATTGGACGTTAAGAGATTAGCTGCTTAGTTGTTTTTATGGAAAGGTTATGGCAGGAACAACTACCATTATTTCGATTGGGTTTGTAGCTGTCTTAAAAGACATTTGCTGTGCATTGGGATATGCTGAACCTATTTACACATATCATGATGTTATTAAAGAAACAGCAGAGGTCAGTATTACTCTTCCATTGAGCGATTTTGGATGTAGTGTAATTGGTGATGAGAAGGATACATTTGAATTATCATGTGAATCTGCAGCAAGAAGAATGGGTGCATTCTTAACAGATATACATAAGTTGAAGGTAGTAGATATTAACCTTGATAGACGTATTCAGAATGACCGTAGCATGCAGCTATATCAGCTTAAACAGGAATTTCTTACTAAGATTGAACAAAATGCTTTCATCTTATGTTCTTATGATTTCCAAGAAGTTGAGGGATTAGACTGGGGATATAAGACTGTGCGTATTGATTTCTTGCAATTGCTAAGGAATGTTGTTGAAAAGCTGCATATTTTCCTGTTTCAAATTAACATCTTGAAGTTGCATGAGGATATTTTTGCAGCATGGGTTGGAGGATCATTTGCAGATAATAACCGGTCATCGTGGTTTGTTGTTGGAGACAAGGCTTTTGATGTGGAGACAGCTAAACAATCCTTGGCTCGGAAAACAATTGATTTCCTGATGACTAAGTTTGCATTTGAAATTGAAGATATTAGCTACCATTTGTTGCCTGAGAATGCTGAAGCAGCTGCTTCTGAGCGGATAAAGTACATAAATGTGAAGGAACGAGTCCTTGGTCTGCAAGAACATATACATGGTGATACTATTGTGTTGGAGGAAGATACGATGACCCCTACATCTGTTCAGGCACAAATCAGTCAAGCCAATCAGCCACCTAAAGCTCCTAGAAAAAGGCATACCAGTGAGGCAAGCAGTTCTTTTGATTCATCTATTGCACCACGATTACTACCGCCTGAGTTAAGTAGTGTCTACAAACGCAGAAAAAGTCACTCAAAATTCTAAGACAGTTACTGATCCCATATTTCTGCCAAATCCTTTCCATGCAGCTGCTAAGTTTAAGCTACGGTTAATATTAGGAATAATAGGTCCCTCTTTTGCAAATTGTGCTTGCTGATGATTAGCCTAGATTATCAAATTAGTGCTACAGTGGCACCTATGTATGTTTTTTAGATACATTATCAATGTAGTCATATTTTGTAATGCATGCTTATCAAATTAATGGAAAGTTTCGGATTTGGTATTATACGACCGCTTTCATGCGCTGTTTCTATATCAGTCTTATGTTTTAATGTATTCTCATATATAATACCCTAATTATTCATTGTTGATTTTTTAATACAAATAATTATTCAGTTGTGAATCATAGTTTGTTATGGAGCATTATCAGCAACATGCACCTTATCGAATGAGGAGAATCACGTCTGCACCACATTCTGAATCTGAGGCTTATATTTTACAGCCAAAAAGAGCCTTTGTCTCTTTATATACTGAAGGAGATGTTGGAGAATGTTCAACTGATATGTCTACCAATTTCATCCCAACCACAACTGTTCAAAGAAATAAACAGCTAAGAAGAGAAGATGCAGGTAATCTCAAATATAACATCTACCAAATATGACATACAAGTAATTCTTAAATTATATAGTTTACATATTAACTGATTGCATATGGTTTTAGAAGCTATATCATGGAATCTAATTCCTACTGCTCCTCGCTTACTGTCACCACCAACATACTGCCAATTCTGTGATGCAAAGAAGTTTGAATTTGAACCGCCTGGTTTTTGTTGTTCAAGTGGTGAAGTACAAATAGCTTCAAATTCGTTTCCTAAGAGTTTGCTATATTTATACACTGCACAAACAGACCTTGCCACTCACTTTCAAAGTCTTTCTCGTATTTATAATAATCTCTTTGCTTTTAGCTCAATTGGTGGGAAAATTGATTCTCAAACACATAAAGGCATTTACGTGTTTCGTTTACATGGCCAAATTTACCATTTCCTTCCTGACCTATTACCAGCCAATCAATGTCCCAAATATCTTCAGCTTTATTTTTATGATTCTCAGGCAGAACTGTCATTAAGATCGAGTTGTTTTGATAACCTTTGGCCAGAAGTAATTTCCATATTAATGAAAGTGATGCATTTAAATCCTTATGCTAAGTTTTTCAAGAGCTTAAAGGAAGTTCCTGTGAATGAAAGTACTACCATTCGCATTAATACGAATGTTGTACCAGATGTTCGCCTTTTTAATGCACCAACATCAGATGAGGTAGCTGCAATATGGGCAGACCAGCCCCTTGGTGACCAATGCAGCGGACCTTTCATAACAGTTACAGGGAAATCAAATACTGCTCATAGAATCTATCATTATTATGGTTGTTATGATCCCTTACAATATCCTCTATTATTCCCATTTGGTGATAGTGGTTGGCATCCTGGAATCCCCAAATATCCTAAGAAGAGTAGAGCAACAATAACTCTAAATCAAGTGCCAGTTCATCATTTAACAGATCCTGCAGATATTATAGCTCAAGAAGCGGCACGTAAGTTTTTTTTTCCTGTTTTAATTTACTGAAAGTAGATGATTACTTGCCATTCAGAGAAATATATAACATATGTTGAATCAATTGTAGGTTCTTCTACAGCTAATAAAAAGCCTCGGAAATATATTTCTTATCGTGAGTACTACGCATATATGCTTCAAATCCGAAAAGGGAATCGTGTACTAGCAGCAGGTCGTTTACTCCTATAGTATATAGTTGATATGTATCTCAAACTTGAAAGCACACGCTTGGATTTTTTTCGCAATAATCAGAGTAAAATTCGTGCTGATTTGTACAAAGGTCTTATTGATGCTATTGTTATGGGAGAAGTTAAAGGTGCAGAAGCTGGCCAACGGATAGTATTGCCACCGTCTTTTATTGGTGGATTNTCTTTTATTGGTGGACCAAGAGATATGCGGCGTCGCTATTTAAATGCAATGACTCTTGTTCAGCGATTTGGTAAACCTGATATATTCGCAACAATGACTTGTAACCCTAATTGGCCTGAAATTAAGGAACATTTAGAAGAAGGAAAAGTGGCACAGAATAGACCAGACTTGATAGCAAGAATATTCAAAGCAAAGCTAATGGCAGCTAAAAAAGAAATGATTGATAAGAGTTTTTTTGGTGAAGTAGCAGCTTTTATATATGTGGTTGAATTTCAGAAGCGAGGCTTGCCACATGCACACTTCCTTATTATTTTAAATCATGAAGCAAAGATCAAGAATCCAGAACAATATGATAAATTTGTTTCAGCAGAGATACCAAGCACATTCAACTCACACCTGCGAGCTACTGTACTAAATCATATGATTCATGGACCTTGTGGTGATGTAAACCCTAAATGCCCTTGTATGAAAGAAAAAAAATGGGAAACCATATTGCAAGGCTCGCTACCCAAAAAACTTTACACCCTTCATAACGAACAATGATGATGGCTATCCAACATATAGACGTCGAGATACTGGTGAAAAGATAAGTATTCGAGGACATGTAATGGATAACCAATGGGTAATCCCTTATAATCCTTATCTGTTAGCGCTTTTTTATTGTCATTTTAACGTTGAAATATGCTCCACTATACAAGCGGTGAAATACCTTTATAAATATGTCTATAAAGGGCATGATCGAGTTTCTTTTCTCGTTGGAAATACTGAAAATGGTGAGGCTATTAATGAAATTGATAACTTCCAGTCAGGAAGATAGGTATCACCACCAGAAGCAGCTTGGTGGATATTTGGCTTCGATTTACATGAAATCTCACCTCCAGTCATGCCACTACTGGTTCACTGTCATAATTCACAGAATATAACTTTTAGTCCTGCTGAAAATTTAGAATATGTTGTTTCTGATGGACGTCGATGTAGGACTCCTTTAACTGATTTTTTTGAAACTAACAGGTCAAGCATTGATGGTCCAAAATATCTATACTCTGAATTTCCAGAGCATTTTACTTGGGATGACAGAGCAAGAATATGGAAAGAAAGGAAAAGGGGTTTTATGGTTGGACGGTTAACATTTGTAAGTCCTTCAGATCCTGATAGATATTTTTTACGTCTTTTATTAGCTAATGTTCGAGGCCCAACATCTTATGCTGATCTGAAAACAGTCGATAATCATATTTGTACTAGCTTTGAGGAAGCATGTATAGAAGGGGGAATAGTTGAGCAATCTGATCTTGCAGAACAATGTCTAGATAAAGCATTACAAGTTCAGATGCCTCATGCATTACGAAATTTATTTCTGACACTATTAATCTTCTCTAAACCACCAAATCCTGCTGAGCTATAGGAGAAGTATTATTATTACTTATCAGAAGATATAAAAAATNTCAGAAGATATAAGAAACAACTCAGCCTTTTCAGAAAACCAGATTCTAGCACAGACTGCAGAAAAGATAGAACAGTTACTTGAACATATGGGCAAAAATTTATCTGAATTTGGGTTGCAACATTTAAAAGAAGTTCAAGATCAGACACTACAGATCACAAGAGATATACGTGATGTTATGGAAGCTCCAATACCAACTGAATATATAGCAGCTCGAAAACAGCTTAACAATGAGCAGAAAAAAGCTTATAAGGTAATAATGCAGAAGATTAAAGTCAATGAACCTGGTGCCTTTTTTGTTGATGGTCCAGGAGGGACAGGTAAGACATTTCTATATTGTGCATTATATGCTAAAGTTAGGGAGATGGGTAAGATAGTCCTTCCAACTGCATCGTCTGGCATTGCTGTAGCAGGTTTGCCAAATGGAAGAACTGCACATTCTAGATTCAAATTACCAATCGATCATGATATATCATTAGCTTGTAATGTACCTAAACAAGGCAGTCTTGCTGCATTATTAAAGGAAGCAACGGTCATTATTTGGGATGAAGCTTCAATGGCACATAAGGCAAGCATCCATGCTCTAGACTTATTATTGCGAGACTTATGCAACAGTGATACACTAGTTGGGGGAAAGATAATCGTATTTGGTGGAGATTTCAGACAAGTGTTGCCAGTCCTTCCTCGCAAAAAACAAAAAGAAGCTGTTGATGCAAGTTTAGTGTCCTCTCATTTATGGGAACAATTCACCAGATTTCACTTACATGAAAATATGCGTGCCCGTGAAGATCCTGACTTTGCTGCCTTTCTCTTGTCATTAGGCGATGGAAAACTACAGCAAACTGAACAGGCTACTTTAGAAATGCCACGGATTATAAATTGTATACTAAGCTCATCATCAGAAACACCTGCGGTATTGATGAATCAGTTACTGCCAGATCATTATAATGCTCACAGTGGGTCACATGCTTTTGTTAACAGAGCAATATTATCACCTAAAAATGATGATGCCGATGCAATCAATTCACTCTTTATTGAAAAGTTTGAAGGTGAAAGTGTTACTTATAACAGTTTTGACACTTTGCTTGATGACAATCCCCATATTTACCCCACAGAATTCCTTCACACCTTATGTCCAGGAGGCATGAGCCCTCATCAACTTGTGCTTAAAAAAGGCAGCCCTGTTATGTTACTACGGAATTTGAATCCCTCAAATGGTCTATGCAATGGAACTCGACTAATATGTAAGAACTTCCTTCCAAATATAATTGTCTGCGAAACTGCTGCAGGGTATTTCAAAGGCACAGAAGTATTATTACCACGGATTTGTCTCCGGCCATCCTCATCTTCAGAGTTCCCTTTTCAGTTTCAACGGAAGCAATTTCCAATTAAGCTATGTTTCACAATGACTATCAATAAATCTCAAGGACAGACATTAAATGAAGTTGGGGTTTATTTAAAGAGTCCATGTTTCTCTCATGGACAACTATATGTTGCATTGTCTAGAGCTCAACAAGCTTCGAAGATTAATGTATTTGCATTTCCAAACCAGCACATCAAAGACCAAATTTAGTTCGAAATGTTATATCATTTGAAGTACTTGCCAGAGCTGGAATCATACAAGTATATATCTTATTTACCTTCTTTTCATTATCTATAATGCATTACATAAACAATGTTCGTGTTTATACTGATACACTTATACGTTTGATGCAGGATGCACAAAGTTAACCAGTTTATTAATTGCGTTTTCCACATAACCCTATAAATATTCAAAGGAGCAGACGAAATCAGTTCAGCTACAACTCTAAATTCAAGCAGTTTAATTGTACAAATACTGTAAAGAAGACTGAAATATATGCTACGGCAGGCAATTTTTGTTCAAGGATTTACATCACGCGACTGATATGTGATAACATCTATATTACATGCTATTGTAACTCTCTGAACATGATCAGAAATGTAGAGTATTGAAATTTAGTAATCTGATAAATAATATTATGTTTTGACATGCCAAAAGTGACATCCAGGTATGATGTGTTCCATATCTGCTCTTTTTGCTTCTGATATCTATACTATCAATTCATTCATTCACTGATTTTTTAATTTAGGTAATTATTTTATTAACAATACTTAAAGTATCATATAAAATCAATAACCATATTACATTGCAGAACACATTCTACAATAAGCCAAAAAAAAAAACAGCTGAAAATGATACTTTAGTTGTACTGATAGATTTTAACAGGGAACAACTATAGAAGTTAGATTTCAACCACACCATTCACCACATTTTACAAGTTACAATTTTCATGAATTTCTGGAATTGGTAAGATAATATAAACAAGGACTACATATGCATCACTGTTCAATGTACAATTGTCTATGCATAGTAAAAACTGTTGCCTACAACAAGCAATAGGGTATGGTATGCTAATTTTACTTTTGACAAAGTAGTTTGACTCTTTTTTATTACATAGAAGGTTCTACTACTCTTCCCTTTAACATGTAGAAGCCATCTATATGCAAGTGATTTTTTCCATTAAATTCAGATTTACTCCTAACTCTTATAGTTCTCTTTTATTTCGAATATCTTCTTGCTTTGGCTTATTGTTGAATACCATAACTTCTGCTGTTGGCACAAGGTATGTAACTCATTCTAAGAACTATACGAGACTTTATGAGTTGTTATTCCATTTTAAGGTATGTCTTCACTTTGGTTTATTGCTTTGCCTTTTTCTTTTGTTCAGTAATATCTCTTCCTGTGCTGCTGAACTATAATGCTACCTTTATTCTATGAGTTGCTTCCTATCATTTCAGTTTATTAGATTTATGCTGGTGAATTATACTGCTAGAAATAAATTGAATAGCTATTACAAGACATATGACAGTATTTGTATTACTATTAGGCTGTTTTAGACATGCATTACCTCTGCTAGCTTTTTCAAAAACCTTCAATTTCCTTCTTCATCTTATTCAGTTCTACTGATGCTGCTGAAATAGTAGTTTAAAGACCTTTAACTTTCTTCCTAGCATAAATATTACCCACAGCGCGCCTTCTATTTGGTTTCTCATAACTGAGATTTTCTCCACTATTACCTCCGTATGTTTCAATGCATGAAATAGATTATTGCTGATATAGAGTTGACAGTACAAGGATGTTGCGATATTTATAATGCATTTTCATTAGTTTGTGTAGTTTACATTCTCTTTGATGAAACAACTTATGTAATTTACATTATTCTTTTTCCATAGAATAACAAAAATAACTTGCTGATTATTACAAAGCTTTCTATTTCAGATTCTACACTAATGAATTAAATTAGAAATACATGCTAAGCTCAAAACAGATATGAATTACGGTAGAAAAATATCGAGTTTACTAACTCACTGAATTTATATTCTCCATTTTACAGAGCAATTATGAAACCTGAATATAAACCTCTTAAAGAATTAACAGCCAAGAATAAAAATTATGCTGTAAAAGTTAAAGTGATCCATAAAGGATCACCTCAGAAGCCAGAAAACAAATCAAGATACCAGAGACTGTTACTTGAAGATGCAGAGGTACTACAAACCAAAGTTCAAACATGACCTACAAATCTATAAACATGTATATGCTAAAAATCACTGATACTGTTTTTCCCAGGGATTCAAAATGAAGGCTACATTATTCAACAATGACATTGAAGTATTCGATGAGGCACTGCAACGAAATGGAGAATATGTGATATCTAATGCAACTGTTACACAAGTACCTGCTCAACATGCTACACGACCACAGGAACATGCTCTTGTTATCAACGGAAGAGCTACCATAGAACCAGTTCCAATTGATCCTGCTGTGCTAGAACCACAATATTGTAACATAGGTGCAATACCACGGAGCATCAATGATGATACACTTTATGGTATATATATCAATAACACCTCTTATATGTGCATCTTTTAATATCTTATCTTAAATGTAATGTTAAAAAATAAATGACAGAGTATATTTGTAGATGTATTAGGTATTGTAATATATGCAAATGGACCAAGATCAATACCTAAAGCTGATGGTGGAGAAAATCAAGTATTTGAATTCCGCATCATTGACCATAGGTACAAATCAATATAGGTTTATCAACATTTCGCAGTCATTTAGTTTATAACTATTTTATCATAACACTATACTTGATATTGGTGCAAACCAGTCATGACAGGCCTATTATAATTTCTCTTTGGAATGAAATTGCACAGTCGTATGCACATCTAGCTCAGGAATGGTCTAATTCACTTAATGTGATTGGTTTTACAGCTTTAAAAGTCCGAGGCTATAGAGGTAATAACCAAGCCACAATTATTATCTTATAAGATTGAACATTGCATGACTGCCATCCATTGCACATTCTGAAAATGTTTAGAGTTTCTGATTTCCCTTTATACAGGATTTACTCTTTGTTCATCAATGTCAACCTCCATCATTCTAAATCCTAAGGGACCAAAGGCAGATGCATTGCGTTCTTGGTAAGTAGGGGTAAATTCTATTTATGCAAAGAATCCCTATGATCTTTCATTTCACAAATATAATGTATTCATTTTTTAAAGGGTTGTTGTAAATGAAAGTAAATTAATTGATTGGCAAGCAAAGCTCGTGCTACTACTAGCTGCAGATGCAAAACCAATACAGATGACAGCAATACAATTGCAAGAGCGTAAGGTATACTAGCTATGCAAAAAACAAATGAGCATAAATTTCATACACCAAAAAACAATTTCATATATTAACAGATTTGGTCTTGAATTTCAGGCTCATAATACTTGGCAAGAAGAACAATTTACCTTATATGCAACCGTTAGCAGCGCCACAGTTGAACAGCTCCACCTTTATCTAGGATGTGATAAATGTGGCAAGCGTGCAATTTCATCACCACCAACAGCAGAATCACAATTCAGTTGCAAGTCTTGTATGCCTACAGAGACCAAGTGTGTGCCTAGGTAAAACATGGATTTTACCACATTAGCCTACACATTCTTCATCCATTCATGAATTATGCCTCTGTTAATATTACTGACCTATTACAAGCAACAAATTATAGCAATACATGTTTTTTTGTAGAGCTACGTTGAAGGCTAAAGTAGCAGATGCCACAGGAGAGATCGAAGTAACTTTTTTTAATGCTGAAATTGAAAAGCTCACTGGACTTTCTTCTTATTCTCTCTGGCAACAAAAGGTACAGCTTAACTAAATAAGGAAGTAATGACTTAAAGTACATTAAATCAAACTAGGCTAATATATATAACAACACAAATTGCTGCAGGATAATGAAGAAGCACTAAAGACAATAATTGAGGATCTGAAAGTTAAATGGGCAACGATTACTGTTGGCCCAAGTCTCGCACTTAGTAAAAGCCGTGCGTTATTTTGGTCTGCTCGTGAAGTCGACATTGAATAGCTCTGTTGATCATTTTACACATGCATTACCTATTATCTAGAATATTAAGCGGAACATTAAAACTTTGATCCCTACTGAACTTATTATAATATGTAATGAAATTAGATTTTGCATTGCAAAGTCCCGACATTTTAAGAAGAATTTCAAGGCTTTAGACCCATTTGCCTTTGGAATTCAGATATGCTATATCAAATACACTACCTAATTAGTTTTGTTTGTTTAAAAATATATATTGATATATGCTTCAATGTTATTTTCTACATTATGATTTAAACTTTGCAATAGATCAAAAACAAAATCGGAAATTTATGTACAGATTTAGCTTACAATCTCCAAAACAATGCTATACTAGCCATTAACTAATTACAAACATAACTACTTCTTCTTAGGATGACCAGCATCTTGCGCTTTATCTTTCTTGAACACCTTCCCCTTTGCATATCTCCTTAGTCGCGCCACTACCTCGGCTTTTTGTCCACATAGATGCAAGCCTAAAGCACGCAACCTTTTCTTCAACTCTAACACACACAAACAACTATAGCAATTTCACCTAATATATTAAAACAAATAATAACAAAATAAGCGACTATTTTGACATACAAAAATAATACTAGCTATGGTTACAAATATCGAAACAAAAGTAAACAAAAAATACTACGAGAAATTATTAATACAACAACTTACTTTGTCACATATGATACAATTACAAATTTACAATGTATATAACGGCATAATCACGTCCAATACTAACAACCCCAACAACACACTCACAAACACCGCATCACCAACCATAAAATTTTATTATTATATAAAAAATTAATATTATTAAACATATTGGACATATTTTATATACTATTTTGAAAAAATTTAATCATGATAGATTTGACAATTTAATAGTATATATAACTATTAAACAAACTAATAATCACTATACATCATACTATCAACATAAGGCCGAATTTTAATCATGTGTATTACCAAAATCATATTTATATCCATTACACTCGAATTATACCGAAAATCATCGACTATGAATCGTATAAGCCTAAACAATATAATCACATACATATATTTTGGGGCGCCGTGCGCATTGCGCACGGTGTCACAACTAGTTAGAGTGAAATATGAGGTAGTTAATTAAAATAATATAGTAGCAAGATTAAAAAATAAATAAAAATCAAAAAGGGTTAAATTTTGTATGATAAAAAGAGGCTATACATATGTATGATCAAAAGGGGTTAACGATATGTTTAGAATTGGTTAATCATGTAGTTGTATGAACGAAGAAGGTTACTTGTATGTCAAAAGGTGACTTTTCAACTCGTACAATCAAAACAAGTTACTTATAGGAGTAAACAGGATTACTTAATTAGCTTGTACAATTAAAGGGACTACTTGTATAGTCAATTTGAGGGGAGTTACTCATATGATTCAAAAGGGTTACTCAAGTAATCAAATGGGTTACTGATATGGCTCATGTGGTTAAAAAAAGTTTATTTGTATTGTTGTATACTTGTATGATCAAATAACAAAGTTATTCATATACTACTTTTAAATCAGGGTTAAATGTGTGTATGATAAAAGGAGCTTACTAATATGATTAGAAGGGATTACTGGTAGGTTTAAAAAAGGGTTACTAATATAATTATAAGGGGTTACCAATATGACCAAAATAGTTTACAGGTAGGTTTAAAAAGGGTTACTCATGCAGTCATATGATCGAAAAAGGTAACCTACATTATTTTATGATCAAAAGAAAGTTACTCATATGATCAAAATGGGTTACCTATATGATTAAAAGGGGTTACTAACTTACTAGTATGGTTAAAAAGGATTGTTTGTATAGTAATATAATCGAAATAAGTTATTTGTATTGTTACGTCGTATGATAATCAAATAGGTTTTGGGTTGGTGGTTTCCTATGGATGTTTTGCTGTGCTGCAGGCTTGTAGCTGTTTTGTTGCCTGTTCTTTAATGGGTGAAGCTGCCTAGCTGTCAGTTCAGACAATAATTTTGTTGTTTTATGTAGGGTTTGCAGGTTATGCACTGCAGCTTTGCAACTCTGCATGTTCTGTAGTTCTTATACAGGCAGTTTATGCATTAAAGTCTGAGCTTAATTAAAGGGCAGAATTGTAGTTCCAGTTTGTATGTGGGGCTAAAACTAAGGTTCTGCAGACTACAAATGTACAGACTACAAGGTTTGCCAAGGTTTGCAGTCTGCAGTTGCTGCAGAATGCTGGTTTGTTTGCTCTAGTGTTGCTGCAGAATGCTGGTTTGTTTGCTCTAGTGTAAAAGGGCAGTAGTGCAGGTTTGGTTGTTTTGAAATGGGCATTGCAATGTTGTTCAGTAATGTAGCAGTGTAGAAGTGAAGTTGGGGAAGTGCAGTTTTGCTTGTGTGAAGTTTATGGGGTTTTGCAGTTTGAAGGTTAGCTTGATGCTGTTTGGAGGTTTGAGCAGGTTCGAAGGTGCTTGGGGTTGATGAAGCCAGGTTGTTCTCTGCTGTGCTTTGTGCAGCTCTGTTTATGCATAACTGATTCTGATGCTGTCTTGCAGTCTTGTTCTGCTTGTGAAGTTTTGTTCTTGAAATGTTGTGGTTGTTTTTGTTGTTAGCTGTTGTGCTTAAGTCTTGTTGCTGCTTTGGTTGTGCAAGGTGGAGGTTTAGGTGTGTTTTATGTTTGGTTGGCTGGTTGAGGGGAAGCATTATGCTCATAGTTTCTTTTTTGATCTTCTTTGTTTCCTTTGTATAGGGATGTTTTGGTTGTTTTTGTATAGTTCATTTTTTTTGGGTCTACTTTGTGCAAAATTGAGTCAGTTTTGCCTAAGTAGATTTTAGGATGTAATTATTTTCCTTTTTGGTAATAAAATTGCTTACATTTTTACCAAAAAAAAATAAAATGTTTGACCAAAACGGGTTACTCATATGACCAAAAAGGGTTATTAATGTGACCAAATGGCCTGGGTTACCGGTATGGCTTATGTGATTAAAAGAATTTACTTGCATGGTTAAATAATAAAGTTACTCATATACTACTTTTAAATAGGGGTTACATGTTCGTATGATAAAAGGGTTTACTAACATGATTAGAAGGGGTTACCAATATGACCAAAAGGGTTACTAGTAGATTTAAAAAAGGATTACTAACATAATTATAAAGGGGTTACCAATATGACCAAAAAGGGTTACTGGTAGGGTTAAAAAGTGTTAGTCATAATCATATGATGGAAAGAGGTAGGTAACTTGCATTGTTGTACAAAATAATCAAAAAGGGTTACAATTTTTATGATCAAAAGACAATTGTTACTCATATATATGATCAAAAGGATTTACCTAGCTATATGATTAAAAGGGGTTACTAGCTTACTAGTATGGTTAATATAATTGAAATAGGTAGTTATTGGTATTGTTTAATGACAATGGAATATGTTACTCATTAACTTGTATGACAGTATGAATGTTTGACCAAAATGGGTTACTAATAACAGGCAATCAGGCCATGACCATCCCTAGTAACACATAATCAAACTAAAATTGAATAAATGTCAAACACAAATGCTAATCAATCAAGTAGATGCCACCAATTTTTGTGCAATGCTTTCCAACCAAACATATATTAATAAAAAAAATACGGAGTAGTAGTAAAAAAAAAAATTCCTAACAACCATTGGATCAAAAACCATTAATTGATTCCTTTCAAAAAAAAAATAAAAACCATTAATTGATCCAACAGTATATAACTAACCAATGAGCGGCAAACAAAAAAGAAATCCTTAATAAAAAAAAAAACACCATAGTCTAATTTCATCATTCCATATAATTCTACCAACACAACAACACCTTCCAAAAAAAAAATGAATTCAACCCAAATCAAAACCGCAAAATCATCAATGATAATCAATAAACCCTTTACCCTACCAAATTATCATCGTCATTGTCGTGATCTTGATCGTGATCGTTGTCGTTGTCGTTGTCATGGTAGAAGAAGTCCATATCTTCCAAAAGAATTACTACAAGAAATCTTAAACAAAGTTTCATTACTAATAAAAACAATACTCGAATTCCAAACCTCAAAGATTTCCAACGAGTTTTCATCTATATTTTCGGACACGAAATTCGTAGAATTACAAACCAAGAACTACACCCTCCCTTGTGTTCTAGCGTACGATAGTGATCATAACAAGCTATTCTTGATCGAGGGACAAAACGGTAATTTCCATTCTAGGGAAATAAACATGGATTTTATGAAAAATCATGTTATTACTACAAGAAAAAATATGGAAATCTTGAGTTCTTGTAATGGGTTAATTCTTTTGTCGGATCGTCGATTTTCGTTGGTGGTTAACCCGTTAACCCGAGAGATCATTACCCTACCTAAACCTAATAATAAAGGTGACAAATCATATTATGTTATGGGGTCTAGTACAAAAGACGACAAATACAAGGTTGTTAGACTTGTTGGTAGTTTAAGTAATACAGTTGGTGGTTATTACTTTGAGTTTAGTTGGTATGTTGAGGTCCTTACACTAGGGACTAACACGTGGAGGCGAATTAATGGTTGTGATCATGTCCTCCAAAACGCGACTATAGAAGATGAAGGACAAGTAATGATCAATGGTGCATTGTATTGGTTAATTCATTTAGGTAATAAACAAGAGATTGTACGATTTGAGATTGACTCCGAGGAGTTTGAGTTGATTTCGTCGCCTTTGGATGAACTAGTAGGTTTAGGGTACAAATGTTCATTGACTTCACTAGGGGTGGTTGATGGAATGCTTTGTGTCACGTTATATGAGAGAAGATCACCGCGTTTGTGTAACAATAATAAGGTTGATTTGAGCCGTGGAATGGAGATATGGGTTTGGAGGGATCAAGGTGATTGTAGTGTTTGGACAATTTGGAAGAAGATTGATGTGATTAATGTTGAGAATATGTGGTTTGTTAGGAGATTTGATTTGATTAATGTTTGTGAGAACGATGAGGAGGTGCTAATGATGTTACGTGATCCATTGAGCCTTGTGTACTACGACACCAACAAGCATACGATAAGAGAGGCTCGAATAATGGATGGAGTCGACTGCAAGAACATAACCAAAGGTGTCGTGTTTTGTCCAAATTTGAGATCAATTACACAGTTCATTTGAACATGTTGAAGGATGACAGTGATTTTTGTAAGGCCTGCATACTAATTTTCGTACTAAATTTTCGTTGTATTGTATTGTTTTGAGTTAGTACTAATATATCTCACCCTAATTTTGGTTTACATACTACAAAAAAACAAATGAAATAAATTTGTATAAATCACATGATATGTCATAGACAACTAGATTAATTGACAAGTCCAGCTAGCCTTACTCGGCAGTTTAAGGATTTTTGTCCACTGAAAACGGGTATTTGGCTAAAACTGGTTTTCAATTGGATGAATTGCCGTTGGATTATTTCTTATATTTGAAAGTATCATTGATTTTTGTTTTGGTACTTGTATGTGTGAGGGGTAACGAGGGGAATATAAATTATTAAGTGTAAGTCTTTTAAGTAGCCGTTCACAAGGTATGACTACTTTTATTATAAGAGACGTTTTCATTTAAACATTTGAATAACTCCTGTTACTAATAAACGTAATCTTATCTGTTCGCAAGTGTTGTCTCAATTTATCGTAAGAGTACAAAAATCCACCTATTGTAGGTGAATTGCAATAAATGCAACAATTTTTTCAAATTTTCACTTATTTTTTCTTCTCATTCCTCCATCTTTTATAGGTAATCTTTCTTTATTTTTCTCCTTTCAAACGATCATTTATGAACAATGTCACTCAACTAATAAAACTATTAGACTATTCTCATATATTGTACTCATTCTATACTTATTAGATCAAATTATTACCCTAACACTAATTAAGCGTAGAATGAACGAGCGTTGGTTTAAGTAGTAAATAGTTTGATGCCGCTTAAGAGAGGTCTTGAATTTGAGTCTTATATATCGAATGTAGAAAACTCTTTTTGGGAGACTTACCCACCACAAGTGTGGTGTGCAACCTAGGTTTGATTCTGATGCATGTAGTCGAAGCTAACTTTTGATAAATCGGGTAAAGATGCGGTCAGAATACGATGATTTTTCTATCTACTCAATCCGTTTGTATTAGATACTCTTTATACATGTATGGACAAAGTATTTGGGTAAAGAACCAATACGTTGATTTTTTTTTTTTCAATTGAGGATTATTATATATAAGGGCCCATTTTTTGGGGTTAATGTTGATTTTTCCAATTAAGGATCAATATTTTAGGACCCATTAATTATTTTGGCTCTATATTAATTAGTATATTACTCCGTGTATTTGTTAGACCGGCCTATAGTACACAAAGAGAATCCCGCCGTAAAGGAACTACTCACAACTTTCCAATAAAATCATAAAGTAATAATCAATACTTGATTTAAACATGCAATAACAACTAAACAAAATATGAAGCTACTTCTGATTTTTTCCAACTTAAATTAAAACAATAAAATAAGTTAGGAGAGAGAAAGATATTACTAAAAAGCTTCAAGGATGGAAGAGAAATTCTAAAAATTAACTTGCTTAAACCTTGGAGAAGAGTTGAAATTACAAATTATCACTAGCAATTAGTCTAAAAGTTGGGAGTTAGAAAATCTAGGCCTAAAACTAAGGGAGAAAAAATTAGTCATAAAATTAGGGAGAAAGGAAAGATATTTGGCCTAGTGGTCATTGGTCAAGGCCTTCGAATGCCAGGGATAAGACTTAGGTTTGATCCTTACTTAGAGCATTTAAGAGGATACTTATCATCCCCCTCCTAGGTGCTTGTGTCGGGCAACTTAGACTAGATATTTACCTGACAGTAGGGCTCCAATCTAGGCCCACTATCATTATCGACTTTTTTTTTTTTTTAAGTAAAGCTTAGGTTGTGTTCTCCTTGTCTTATTTTTGCTTATTTTCAGCAAAAATAAGTTCATTTCGGTAAAAATAAGTTCAGATCAGCAAAAATAAATTCAGTTTAGTAAAAATAAGTTCAATTCAGCAAAAGTTAATTTTTAATACTATATAAGTTGTTAATGGTTTCAGCAAAAATAAGTTCAATTCGGCAAAAATATGTTTAGATAAGCAAAAATAAGTTGACGAGAACATGGTCTTAGTTTTGTTCATATGTTTAGTTAGTGACTTGTAAATCTGTAACACATTATACTTGCTCTGTCTCAAATTAATTGCTACATATTGACTTAATTCACTATTTATATGGACACTTTAACTCTCTTTAGTTTTTCATAATTAAGGAAAAATATATTTGTATGAGTTTTTTTTTTTAATTTATAACATTATGCACTTTCCAAATATGTATTTCATTAAAAATATATCTATATGAGTTTTTGTTTAATTTAAAACATTATGCACTTTCCTAATATGTACTTCGTTCCTCTGTTCTTAAATGCTTTATACATTTGAAATCTTGACATTATTTATAAGATGAGATAAACTTTTGTGTATGATTCGTGAATCGTGTCAATGAGTATATTATTAATATCCACAAAAGACATTTAAGGTCAGTGTATTAACATGTGTGCAAATCAAAACGTATCAAATAAAAGAAAACGGAAAGAGTAATTTTTTTCATACACACAACTTGAAATACTCCGTATAAAGATTTGATCGAAATTGCGTCTTCAAAACTGTGAAAAAACAAACTTCGCAATCAGATATTAATAAAGAGAGTAATTTTTGGATTAATTAGATAAAACTCTTTATTTTCAAAACCTTTGGGATTGGATTTCAATTTGGTCGAACACTAAAAATATTTTAAAATCAAAAATTAAAAATAAATCTAACGTGAGACTCAATTCAAGAAGAAGGCTATCTAACTTCGATCAATTATTGAGCAACAAGTTTGACACTATGTGCGTGGTTACGTACTTCTTTTGATGAGGAACTTTCAGCTTGGCAAATTGATTATCTTACGAGTAGTTAGAATCAAATTAGCTGGCAATAAAGGTTAAGAATCTCATCTTTGTTGATATTTTGCTTATGATTTTGCATTATTTACTTTTCGTAAAAAAAAAAATTAATAAAAAATAAAAACTTTTTGCGCAATAAAGTTATAAAATTTGAAAATATTCTATCACGTGTAAAGATTTTAAATAAAATAAAATAAACAAGCTACAAAGTATTGACAAACTAGAGAAGTGTTCAGTTCAGTTCAGTTCAGTTTAGCTCCGTTCAATTCAGTTGAGTTTAGTTCAACTTTTCTTTTATTTGCTACTTATTAATTCTTAATAAAAAAACTTTTAGTTTATTTCAGCTCCAATCAGTTCAATTTAGTTCAGTTCAACTGTTTTAATCTAAAGTAAACAGCCCTAAATGAAATAATTGAGGGAATCCTCAACAAATTTGATATGTAGCAATTATTTTACACTGAATTGCCAAAACAAATTGTTAAAATTTACAAAGACCAGCACTAACAAGTTCATTATACGCTCAATATATGATTGTGTCATAACTCGTAAGTATGTTGTATGGGCACCGTACCACCGCTTGTGTCGGGTACATCAACATTCAACATAACAATTAACAACTAGCATTGTGGAAGGGTGAATTCATCCATGTCTATTGTCTAGACACCAATAATGTTACAATGTTGTCAATTATCATACTAGTAGTAGTGGGCGCTATAAAGTTAACGCCGATTAAGCATTTGTAGATGACTAGCTTTATATAACTTAGAAAACTATAGTCCCTAGGGTTCTGTTTAAGGGGTTAAAAATGAAAATAAATCATCAATTTTAGAAATTAATTATACTGATGTATGTGTGACTTTTACTTACATTCACAAACTATTAATTACTCGTTATAGAAATATACTAGTATATCGGTCTGGGCGTTGCTCAGGCAATACTTTATTAAAAAAATTATTTTGCCTCTTAACTAATGAAAAATGAAGTTCGATCATTGATATATGGGGATACTTAATACAAAGATAATAGTTAATTGAGTTGGTAAGATCAATTATGTAATAGGCAAATGTCTTGGGATCAATCTTGTTGAAATCATTTTTGGGAAAACAAAAACATGACATATTGTTGAAGAATTACATAGGAGAGTGTCATGTGGCCGGAACAAGCTTTGTTTATGTCGGTGAAATCAACGCACATTCTCCAAGTGCCGGACAAATAAAAGCCCCGGTATTCGCTAAGTTTGAGCCCGGCCTCCAGCTGTTTGCTAACCTCGTCTTTGATTTTCAGCGCGCCTTTGCAGCATACATGGGATTCAAGCTCTATCAAATGGATGTAAAATGCACGTTTCTAAATGGATAGGAGAAGTTCAAAAGCAAAAAGAGGCAGTTTGGAGGGTGTGGACACACTTGCGCGAATTCTGGGGCTATGAAGCAGCAATTACCTGTTGTGTCCTAATATATATATTACCCTGCGCATCATTTGAGGGCAATACGGACGTCTCTCATAATACGAATGAAATAAAAACACGCTTTCGCAGTCTGGGAGTTCATCTCCATTCATCACCCACTCACTTCCCACCAACCAACTTGGACTTTGATTCTTATTATTCCTACCGGGATTTTTTCCTGTATCTACGTTAATAAAAACGCTTTTTATTATATTATATTATATATTCTCTCCGTTTCAATTTATTCTTTACGATTCATTTACACACGTTGGTCAATATGAATCTTATAATACTTATAACTCTAATTTTGAATTTGTAAAAATTATAAAAAGTTAATATTCTAATAGGATAAATCAAAACGAATTAACAAGTATCCATATAAATATGATTTTTCCTATATATAAAGTACAAACGATGGTCAAAGTGTAATGAGTAAATAGTAATAATAGTCAAAATGTAAAGAATAAAGTGAAACGAAGAGAGTACTAGATTAACCTCATGCACTGCACAATTTTTTATCCAAATATAATTAGAATTAGAAAATGAAGAAAACAAACATGTGAATTTAAATAAAAAAAAGATTTATTTATTGAAAAAATTTGAATAATTAAGTTTAAAATTTAGCCAAGGCAATAAAATTTTATCAATAATATCATAACTCAATTCCAAAAGAAAGTATCTATCTATAGCACATCCGGTCCAGTTGAGGCTAACTTGGTAATTTTACAAAAATAAAAAATCAACTCAGAAACATGTATTTCAAGTTAAAATAGACATTTTTCAAGTCAAAATTTTATCAAGTCATGATGCAAAATTTTCAAGTCACAATACAAGCCAATTACCATCAGACTCCATAATTCCGTAAATATGTTGAGCAGCAGCAATATAATCCCCCTCAGTGGCTTTAAGAAGCCATTTGGGGTCGATTATGGACAATAGCAGCCCGAGATTATCATACGAGTTATCCCAGGGTACTTCTCTATCGTCCAATGGCCTTTCGGGGGCCACATCACCAAAACAACTAGAAGTGTTGGTCTCCCCACTAGGACCACCACTTCGGATCGGTATAGCAGGAATCGGATTTTCAGAGGTCTCAATCCCAACTTCACTAACTCCGACCGGTGGTGTTCCTAATCGGGGTTCATCTAGAGGCTCACTTCTGCGAGCATTTCTAGGTTCTTCATCAGTCATTTTTTGTTTCATTGGGTCTTCCGAAGCCAGTTGTCTCCTAGTTTTGGGTGCCATTGTTCAAAATAACTTTCTAAACGAAGGGAGGTTTTGAAGCAATAAACTAAAGTCTGAAAGTCCGAAAAAGTCCAAAAAAGTCGACAAAATCGGAAAAACATGTTAAAGTACCACAAAAACATGACGAAAGCAAATCAAATTACATTTTTCTGAAACTAGTGACGAAGGTGATCAACTTGTTGGAGTTCGTTTTTCGAAAAAAGATCTACAAATTTCAGGGGAAGCAAAAGTGCGGTTTGCAAGAGTAGAGAGAGATAGATAGTGTTTTTGAGAGAGTTTGTGAATAAAGAAACCTTAAAAATTCCACACTCCTCCACTTTTTATAGGGGCAATTATTGAATACAAAAGCAACACACTTAAAAATCGTATGTTATTATTCGCGGATTTCAAAGGACATTTAATACACCAAACTGCCGCCTCACTCAAATTCAAACTCATTCAAATTCCCACCAAAAATTCTCAAATTTTACACAAGTACAAACACCTACTTCGGACAAAGTCCGAATAGGTATTGGGAGACCAGTTGTTTGGGTGCCCAAATAACTGTACTTGGGCCCAAGAGAATTCAAATGGGCCAAGCCCAATTGAGCAAAAATACAAACAAATCACATTTATATACAATACAAAGGCCAAGCCCACACAAACGTATGGGCAGGCCCAACACTGTGCAATTTATTACAAGTGCCCAAGGCCCCGACAGCAAGCCCACTACACTTGCCGGGTGGCATCAAACCGGCATACAAAATCTGACATTTGTCTAAAAATACTCTCATTTATGACACTTTTACAGGTATTCAACTCTAAGTTATTAACACTTATTCTCTCAAGCTAATACATTCTAAACTTGACTTTTACACATTTGCTTACTTTAGCTGAGGCGTTCCTCAGACATACCTCCGAGGCTACTAATCTTCTTTACTTGTGCAGGACCTTCAGACATCTTCTTCGTACCTTGCACTTCTTTGATATTAACCATTTCCCATCAATCAAGATTCTTTTTTAGATTATATTGTTTCTATTCAGAATAATCTTTAAAAGTCTTTTGTTGTTAGTTTTTACCTTGCTATATACCCCATTCCACCAATCTATACTACCACTAGCTATACGAAATACGAATATAACTTACATTAATTATTGGTCCATAACATTTGTGTAGTGCATGAGCATTCTAGACGAAACTAGTGTTATACATGAATCATACGCGGATTACATAAAAGAGTCAAAGAGTACTATCAACTTTTGCGAGGTCCTTTTAATTAATTTAACTTTAGATTTAGATAAGGTTTGAGCTTCGGCATTGGTCATGCCTCAATTGACCGTGCAATTGGGGTCCATGCATAGCTGTATAGATGGTCATACTTTTTTGTACACAAGTCAACGAGCCTTCCAAGTTCCCTATCAAAATACCCGCATTCACATTCACCTTCACCGTCCTATATAAATGTCAAGAACTTTCACATGGATGTTCATAAATAGGTTTTAGGGCCTGTTTACTTCAACTTAAAATCAGTTTAGTTCAGTTTGGCTCCAATTAGTTCAGTTCAATTCAATTCTTCTTTTATTTTGCTACTTATTAATCCTTCATAAAAAAGTTTCAATTCAGCTCAGTTTAGTTCAGTTCAACTCCAATCAGTTCAGTTCAATTCAGTTCAATTGTTTTCCGCTAAAGTAAACAAGCCCTTATACTCTATTACAATACCTTTCTATAAGAAATTGTTATATTTAAACTGTATATATATATAGTATGGTCTGGATTATAGCATACCATACACTTAATAAATATAATTAAAATATAATACTACTATATATTAAAATGTAAGGCGGAGAATCGCAATCCGCCACGTGACACCCCCCTTAATTCCAAATTGAGTTTAAAATGGTGAAAATGTGTTTAATAAGAATCGAACTCATGACTCTTGACATATGAGACTCATGAGTTACCAACTAAGCTATATGTTATTATTGTCTATTTTTCCACAACAACCTAAGATATTATGCATAGCCTAAAAGAAATAACTCATTAAAATCTAATTAAGAAGCCCATTTCATGTTCATTTTATCTCTTTAATGTCAAAATGGTGGAGATGCATGAGATGGTGCCTGGTAAGAGGTTTGATTGATACCAACAGTTAGCCTATCATAACAAATGGTGGAGATACATGATGTCGTGACTATTGTTTATGTGATTATAGTGAATATATATAATTGTTATGACTACTTTGTGTTCATTTTATCCATTTAATATTATGATCGGACTTTTTTCGATCAATTAAGTTTTTTATTCAATCATAAGTTCACGAGCAAACCATATATTCAATATTTATATCAACAAACAAATTAAACATACAATATTCTCTGATAATGATACAAGTATTGCTAAAAAATTATGAAGTATATAAATCATTATATGTTTGAAGCCAACTATCACCAATATATACTAAATAATTCTTTTAAACTTTTTATCATAAAATTGCAAAATATTTTATGGATATCTACGATAAATATCTTACTGTAATACTCTTATTTGTTCATTTACCATTTTAGTTTTTGACAAAATTAAATTTAACTAATATAATTACAATATTTTAAATTTTGACAAAAAAGCTAGACAAAACAAATTAAAGAATTCTTGAAATGAAATTTTATCAAATGTTGGAGAAACACTTCAAAAAAAAAAATATATATATATATATATATATTTCGGGGCAACATCTTGAAACCAAAGCTAGTATTATATTAAAAGACGAAATCAACAAAGAAACATAATCTGATAGTTAACATCTAAAAATAGTACATAGTTTACTTTTTGGTAATAGAAGAGAAAGGAAAAAGAAAAATGAACTCATGATGATATCTTAATAACAACATCTTTACCACCTAACATCCCCTAAAAAAAGTTGAAGACTTCAAAAACAAAGCCACATAAAACCGCAAAAAGCAAACCGCGTGTCCTCTAGAAAAACAATGAACATCGTTGATTAATCACACCACATCCTTTAATTTTATTTGATCATTATCTCCAATTAATGTTCATTATTTTGCGTGGTTCCTTCTCATTTGCTAAGGTTTTCCTTCCAACCTGTGTGGGCTATACCCCTCGCCTCCCTTCTTTGTATTTTTCTACTTTCTAAACATTTTTTCTATAAGTTGTCCTCGTTTGATTGTCCGGCCAAACTATTACTTTAATACTAATCTGCAGTAATTTAGTACATTCGGTTCTCATTAATATTAAAAGTTTAAACTGATGATTGAGGTATAAGAATACTTTATATACTCTACCACGCCTCCTCACACGAAAGGGTTTGAAGTGTGGATGCATCATGACCCCCTCATAACCTGTGTGCTGATACCATATTAGAGAACCATCTCACTCAAAAGCTTAAGCTGATCATTAATACCAAGGAGTACTTAAAAAAACTCTATCAAATATTTCTGAACATAATCTGAACTTTTAAGCGAAATATTTTATGAATTATTGGGGTGTTAATTTAATTTATTTAAACAATTTAATGCTTATGAAAAATATGCGATTATGATGAAAAAAATATAATATACTTAAATTTAACTTATTTTAATAATCAAATGCTTATTTTAAAAAAAAATCAAATATGATGAGAAAATGTAATTGACCAACTAGTTTTTTGGTACAACCAATCACACTTTATATTTATCAAAGCACAACTAAATACAAAAAGAAGTTGTTCATTTGATATAAAAATAAAAAATATCTTCAAATCAAATAAATAAATCTTTTGCTTTTGGTTGTACCTTGAACATCCTCCTTATACAACAAATGATCATCAATTGATACAAAAGAATTTCAAACTTCGTATAAAACGATAATTATTTATTAATTTTACCTAAATTGCAGGACTACTTATTAGTTCTTGATATAAAATAATTTGAAAATGATATGCTAGTATTATATTTTGGGATGTATTTTATATTAATTACTTCATAATAGATTTATTGTGGTTCATACCCCTTTTATTCATTTGAAAGTTTGGGTCAAACAGTCTGACCGTCATAATAGCCTAATCCGAATACTCTACCACTATTATTTTTTTTTTGGCCTAATATGATAGCAGATTTTAAACAAGTTCAAACAGATTTTACACATGTTCAAGTACATTTTACTCAAGTTCAAGCTAATTTTAAGCAAGCTCAAGAAAATTTTAAACAAGTTTAAGCAGATTTTAAACAATTTCAACTAGATTTTAAACAATTTTGAAAATGTTCAAGCAAATTTCAAAGAATTGAAGTTCAAGTAGATTTTATTCAACTAGCATAATAATTTAACTTATACAGGTTTCAAATTAATTAAAACAATTTTTTTTTATAAAAAAAAAAACTACATTTAGGAACGAAGGCATGAGCAAGTCCAAATCAATTAACCCATGTAGGATATTAGTAAAACTTTTCTTGATCTTTTTATGTAGAATATAATGTTATTGCATAACCTTATGAAGATTTGCACAAATTTTCAACCACATATTACAAAAGAAAATGCTATTCGTCGCCCGTGGTTTTTTTACAACCACCTGTATTTATACACAAATTTCCAATTTTACTCGTCACCATATTTCCATCCTCTAATACTCATCCTTTCCTTTCTCGGCGACGAATAGCGTTTCAGATTACAAAACTATGACAAGTTACGTTAGACTCGTCTAACGATCAAACAAGTATGGCCCAATACCTTTTCTTGATCTATAATTGTTTTCTAGCTTTTTCGTATTCATCATATATATTGAAAAAAATTTAGAGTTTATCATTAGAAATATTTGATAGTAATAAGATTGAAGCAACCTAAACAATATGGTCCGAAAAGAATAACAAGTTTTTAGTAGGACCGTCTTACAATAAGACCTAACTATTAATAAGACTGAAGCAACCTAAACAATATGGTCCGAAAAGAATAACAAGTTTTTAGTAGGACCGTCTTACAGTAAGACCTAACTATTAATAAGATTGAAGCAACCTAAACATTATGGTCCGAAAAGAATAACAAGTTTTTAGTAGGACCGTCTTACAATAAGACATGACTATTCGTTTTAGCGGTTGTGTTTGTTATTTTAATTAATACTCATTTTGTTTAATATGTTTTGAATTGCAAATATACTAATACACTAGTTTGACTTCAAATATCTCTTGTTGTATATGTATAAAAATATAATTGGATTCTCTCATATTAGGGATAAAGTCAAGATTTGTATATTTTTTTGACAAACTATTTAGTGGTTTTACTTAAATGGACGGTTTTATATAAATTTTTTATACAAATAAATTGTCTATTTATAAAATTTACCCTTGACAGTAATCAACTGTGAATAATAAATAAATAAAAATTCCACATAGCGAAAGCGACAGTTTTGTAGGAGATTATGTACAAATCCATATATTGTAATTAGTATAAATAATTGATCCTCTTTTCCCATATTTTTTTAATTTTCTTTTTTTTTTCTTCATTTAAAAATTCAACTCCCATAATCATTTGTCCCATTTTCCCCGTTGTTTCCTCCATTTTCTCTCTCCTTTATCCCACTACCCTTTTATTTCTGCCATTGTTTTCTTCTTTCTCTCTTTATTAATCCCTTCTTTGACAACTTCTTCTCCACTTTGTTCCTTCATCATCAAAAAAAAAAAAAAAAAAAAAAAAAATTCTTATCATTTTATCACCCTTTATTATTTTCTTATTATTATCAGGTAACATATTATTCCTTTATTACCCTCTTATAAATCTTAATAATTTGTGTTATTGATCATATATGAAAATATGTTATTATTATTATTATTATTATTATTATTATTATTATGCATGGTTTATAAAACCCATTTTTATGATTTTGTAAATTTTGGTTTGTTTTGCAGATCTTTTGGTGTGAAAATATTATATATTGTTAGAAGGAGAAAATCAGAGAGGAAAATTAAATATATTTGATTTAAAGAGTTGAAACAATGGCAGAAGAGCATGGATGTCAAGCACAAGAAGGGCACATATTATGCGCAAATAATTGTGGATTCTTTGGTAGTTCAGCAACCTTAAATATGTGCTCTAAATGTTATAGGGATTATCGTTTGAAGGAAGAACAAGATGCTCTTGCTAAGGCGGCTATTGATAGCACCAACCCCCACCCTCAGTCTAACCCCAGCGTGCCGGGGTTAGGCTTGAGCATGGGATCAAGTCCGATCCCAGGTCCATCCACTCAGTCGTCCAGACTTAAATTGTCTGGCTCAACTGAGGTGGGATGGACCCCGGCAATAGATAATAACAATAATAATAATATGTTATCAATTGCCGAGCCTATAAATATTGGGTCTGGACCTGTTGTAACCCCGTCAGCCCAACCTAATAGATGTCTAACGTGTCGTAAAAAGGTTGGGCTAACGGGGTTCAAGTGTCGGTGTGGGTTGGTGTTTTGTGGGTCCCACCGATACCCGGAAAAACATGGCTGTACGTTTGATTACAAGACAGTTGGCAAGGACGCAATTGCCAAGGCTAACCCGGTGATCAAGGCGGAGAAATTGGACAAAATTTGAAGAATATTATGAAAAACATGATCACAAAATTAGACGATGGACCGTCGAATTTTATGATGATTTTTTAGTGGAATTATTTTCTCAATTATTTTTCATGAATATTTGTGGGGTATTGAGATAAATTGTGATGGTGAAATTAATCATGAAAAAAAAAAAAGAAGAAAAAAAAATTGGAATCTATTTTTTTTTTCTTCCCTTCTTTAGGCACATATTGTTTAAGGTGGATTAAAAAATGTTTAGTATATATTCTCTTCTTTTCTCTTTAATTTAGAAATCCCTTTATCAATACTATTTCCTCTTAATTTCGCAAATTTGCTATGATTTGTTAGGTTAATTGTTTTTTTGGGTGCTAAGAAGCCACATGGGTAGGGTGAAAATCGATCTTAGGATCTCCTGAGATCGTGAGGGGAGTTTTAATCACTTGATCTACCTCACAGTTTTTGTTAAGTTAATTGTTGTTACTCCATATAATTAATTATGTGATTAGTTAGAAGCGTACAATAAGCGTTTGCGTGTTGACTTTTTAGCTGTAGTTTGTAGACGTGATGAAGTGGCATGATCAACAACACATTTTTAGTTGCGTAAGTACATACGTAATAAGAGCCAAAATGCCGCTTTCAAAATTTATGATTGCCTTTTTTTTTTTTTTTTTATAGTTGGTATTTAAAATGGAAATGTGATAAATGATCGACCTGGAAGATAGGGTTATAGGAAATGCCCACTTTTATTATGTGATGCATGAATTTGACCTTTTGTTCAATTGTTGAGACAATTTGTGTAGTTGTAGGTTTTAAGTTTGTAACTTGTAAGTTGTTAAGTTGTGTACTAGTGTTTGTGTTTATAGGACCAAAAGGTTGTATTATATGATGTGGATTATAATGGTTTACAGTTCATTACGAGAAAGAATTATCTTTTACCGTAAATGCAAACGAATGGGTTATCATGAAAAGTAATATTTAATTGACAAGCCACTTCAAAAGTTTAATTAATGTGGAGTAGGATCGCAGGATAAATGAAAAAAAAAATATTAACCCCCGTCCCAAATTATTTGGTCAACTTCATTATGACACACAATTGGTCAGTTAATTACACTTATAATTTGCATTTTTGTTTGGTCTTTCTTAACTTATGGGTGATTTTTTTAATTTTGTACAACTACTTTGTCAATTTTTATGTTCCTGGTGGTAAGATAATTTCACCTAGTACTTTAAAGATTAACTTTATCACCAATTTTTAGAGCTTTTACCCCTTTCATTCATATAGTCTAACGAGTGGCAGCCCAATAATCTCAAAAGAACTCGGGCTAGATTGAGTCACGTAGTGTACCAGCTAGTTTAGCTGATTGAGTATATATGGTACAATTTTGAATCAAATGTGATAGATAGGAAACTCATAAACATAGAAAACGCAAATACGTGTAACTCACACACATATATATATATAATACATAAATAGCTCTTTCATGTTATTAATGAGAAATTGAGGGATACGTTCATGTCCAACAATTTCCAAACCCATTAGATAGGATGAAAGGAAGTGGTCACAAAAAAACAACCAATACACAAAGCTTCTCAAAGTGCACGTACAACTTAAGAGCTAGCAATCAACTAATTCACTTAAAACTCAAAGTTCATCGTGGTAGCTTTTGCATGAGATTTTTTTGCAGGAACAAAGCTCGTTACATTTGTCTGTTGACATTAAACTTGTGAGCCATACTTCATCACTAGGGTTGTCATAATCGGAGTTATCCTCGGTCCGGTACCAAGTAAAGTGAGCCTTCTTGTTGTCATATATTCTAAAACGACCGTGTCCGAAGCTTAGCTCTCTGTGTAGTGAGGTTGATGGAGCTCCTTGCTCAAACCTACGTATATTCACCATGAATTTTGTTAAAACTTTGTAATTAAAAATTGTTTTGCTCAATGATAAAATTATATTAGCATTGATCAAAGGAATAAACTTATTGATAAAAAAGTAATATAATTTCAACTTACTCGAATGTTGGTTTGAAACCAGCATCTCCAAGGGTTATGTAGACGGGTGCGCAAGGATTAGGCTTGTTGTCATAAATCCTAGCCTGTAATCATTATCACATTAGCAATATGTGTAACAAAATGTCGCAAATAATGTGAAACAGAGATAGTATTAAGGATTATAATTAATGATAGAGAGTAACAAACTTACAAAACGTTCATAGGCATTGACACGGGAGCCAAAAACAACATCAACTCTGTTGGTGTATAGAAGGTTCTCTAAGGCTTTCCTCATGGACTCACCTTCTCCCTTGTAAGCAACGTTTGAGGTATACCATGGTGTGTTGACTACGACGATGACCCATGGGGTTGTAAGTCTATCGATGCTAGTCAAATCAGCTTTAAGCCATTTGTATTGAGCTGAACTAACATCAAAATCGGCATATGAAGCAAGTGAGATGAAGTGAGCTCCTGCGATATCATATGAGTAGTAAAGGTTAGAAGCGGAGCCACTTTCATGATAAGGCATGAGCCATCTTGCATTGAAGGCCTTGAAGGGTTGAGGTCCCTTAGAGAGGGTGCAAACGCCCTCAATCTCGTTTTTCCCAGCTGTAACCATCCAGGGTCTTTGGCTAGCATATGGCTCGATGAATCGACCAAAAGAGTCCCAAAGGGATTGGTGACCATCCGCGTATGATAGGCCACCAACTGCTAATAATGCATCGTAGCACTTGTGGTTAATGCGTTCTAGAGTTGCTTTGGTCCATTGTGTTTGTCCAAGTCCACCTGTTTCAAAGAGTAGAAGATTAGAAATCAGTTGATTTGTCAACTTTGGTCTATTACTCCGCGTTATTTGCATTTGATTGAGAGAAGGCGACATCCTAGTTACCTCCTATCCCTTTGGGCTCTGAACTGAACTGAAAATAGTCTAAAAACAAATAGGGCTTTAACCACTTTTGTAATTTCACTTACAATGGTTCTTGAAATTGTATTCACATATTACAAAATTGTCACTTAATTTGACCAAAAAGCTCTCCACCTTTTAGTCAAAGGGTTGCAATTACTCTGAAGCAGATAAAATACGTCACTTAATTTGTTTGATATGCAAATCAAAGGATGAACTAGGCAATTCCCTTTCAAAAACGAGTCATCCTTGTCAACCTTTCAAGTCTATGTATCTCGGACCATATTACCACACCTTGACAATGTATATCACTAATAATGATCAAATGTATGAAGTAAATACATAGTGCTCTGGTGTTCCCACTACAATGGCTCCTTATTTACCTCATTTTTCATTTTTGTATAATGTCCGAAAAAGATTTCCCCATACTAAAAGTGAACACATGTCTATAGGGTTTTGACTCTCCGACCTCCTTCTTCAATTTGAGACAACTCACAAGTGTAATTCAATATATGCGTAGTAAAAATGAATACAAATCACAGTCATATATATAGCATAGGATTGAAGAAGTAATTAAATCAAATTTGAAAAAATCTTACCAACAAGGACGAATTCAGCAGGGAAGGAACAAGGAGGAGTACGGAAAGAATACTCAGTTGCAGCACCACCAACGCGGTAGTAGTAGGTGGTGCTAGGCTTCAACGGTCCGATTGTAACATAATGTATTTTTCCTGAGACATAAGAATGATAATGGTAGCTGAAATGATCACCCTGAGTGTATTCATTGAAATTTCCTTGTTTACTTCCATACTCCACTACTGATGTAGCCATTTTGTATGTTGTAATCCATGATATTCTCACGTACCCATTTCCTGCTAATGATATATGTACCTACGTACATTTACACAATATATTAATATTTCATCATCCAAATTAAACCAATTTATATTTTAGCTATTTGCTTATATATATAGCTTTGTCTACCCATTTTTTTTAAATGTCTTACAAAATTAAGTTGGTCTATGTTGCCTCGTTCACCATCTATGAGGTATCGTACGTCTAGGGAAGTCATTATCGGTACGGAGTGGAAGGAATGTCATATGTATGATATGTTATATGTGCGAATGATATCAAAGA
Organism: Suaeda aralocaspica; assembly: GCA_016808085.1. NCBI lineage: Eukaryota > Viridiplantae > Streptophyta > Magnoliopsida > Caryophyllales > Amaranthaceae > Suaeda > Suaeda aralocaspica. The sequence goes on along the minus strand of PYUH01004005.1, from coordinate 673,068 downwards.
ATAAAATATAAGTTACAAGTATTAAGATGGACTGATGTACAAAATTAACTTGTAAAGACTACAATTATACAACGTATGTTATGAAATATAGATCGTTAATAGTTAGGGATCCACCAAACCTTTGTTTGCACTCCCTCATGTTACCTAGCTAGGATCAACAAGGCGGAAATAAGATATGATTTGACTTGCATAAGTTTTAATTTTCAACCGATGAACCACGTACCCCTATGAAATTGATTTGCTAATTCTCTACTTAGGGCCTGTTTACTTCAGCTGAAAACTGATGAACTGAACTGAATTGAAAGTTTTTTATGAAGGATTAATGAGTAGCAAAATAAAAGAAGAGCTGAACTGAATTGAAGTGAACGGAGTTAAACTGAACTGAATTGATTTTAAACTGAAGTAAACAGACCCTTATTATCTCAATTTTGATCAATTGTCTATTATCTCTAAGGAGCTACACAAAATGGAGTCCAATAAAGGTTATAATTTACTGGTGTAGTGTATAAGTTTTTAGTGATTTGGAATCCTGTGATATCTTGGAAGAATCGTAAAAACTATTTTGTTCACAAAATATTAATATGTAGTATGTACCCGTACATTGAACTACTCATAAAAAACATTGATGAAATGCATCAAGATTTGTTGGGTTTTTTTCATTTCTTTTTTTCATAATGACAGTGAACTTAGCTTGAGTACTTATAATTCTAAATGTATTCCTTCTTAAGGATACGAAAGCATTGAAGCCCACATGTGAGTGTTTCATATTGATAAATTGAGAGAGAGAGAGAGTTCAACATTGATGAGCTACTCTCCTTATTGCCATATGGTTTTAAGGTGTAACCTTCAAAGCTTTAATTTGTAAGGTAAGGGTGGCTTAAACCCGAATTTAACATGGTATTAGAGCCAGACCTATGACTTTGGGCCTCTAATGGCTATTACCGTGAGTCAACTTAACTAAATGACACGTGTGAGGGGGAGTGTTGATAGATCGGATCCACTTCAACCTACGAAAAATCACACGTTGTTCGAACTGAAAAGGGACCTCACATGTGAGGGTGAATGTGGTAGATGAGCTACTCCCCTCATTGTCATATGGTTTTAAAGTAGAACCTCCAAAGCTTTATAAGGTGGACTCTCTCTCGCCGACGGATGTGACCCAGAACGATATTTAACAGAAGGAGAAACATTTTATAAAACCACTTAGGGCCTGTTTACTTCAGTTGAAAATAGCTGAACTGAGTTGAACTGAACTGAACTAATTGGAGCTGAACTAAACTGAAAGTTTTTAATGAAGGATTAATAAGTAGCAAAACAAAAGAAGAGCTGAGCTGAACTGAATTGAGCTGAGCTGAACTGAACTGATTTTAAGCTGAAGTAAATAGGCCCTTAGCCTCCTTCCCTTTCAAAAGCTGAAGTTCAGGATATGCTACTACCAGGTTGTACATTATAATAATTAATTTTAAAATTCAATACTTCCTTCATTTCATATTATTTGTAACGATGAGACATTTTTATCTCCACTTTATGTTAAATCGTTGCAAATAATATAAAATAGAAATAGTAAATAAACTAATTTGAATAAAATTTAAATAGATGATCAATCAAGTCAAACTCAAACTCAAATTAAATCTCAATATTATGATAATATCATTACTAGATTCCACCTAAGGGTTTGATAGGTGCACATCACAACATGTCAACATGCATGTGATTTCAATTTGTACATATTAAAAAAAAAAAAAATAGATAATTATTAGATTAGGAGAGACTAAGACATCGTTGGTTCATGTTGAAATGGAGCAACTTATATAAGATTTAGATCTCTCTATATGATATGGCCCATTATAAAACAACAATACAGCAATGTCCAACTAGGCAATTGCCATACATGAAGATTCCTTTGGCTTCGTCTAATTCATGAATTTCTGACCGTTTACATTGTTTTATACGAGTTGATTTGCTAAGACCAATATAAAATGAGTGTACTAGCTAGTCCTTTTACCAGATTAAACTATTTAAGTGATTGTTATGGGTTGAAATTGATTAGAGATGATCTTTTGGTAAATTCGTCACATTTCAATGTTTATATTTATTTTGGGCTTGCATTAACATATACTTCGTATTAACTAGGGGCTACTTCTATATCGGTGTTTAGAGGGTCACATGAGCAAGTGACAATAATCGATTTTAAAATTTCTTGAAATCAAAATAGATGTTTTAATAAATTAATTGAGTTATCCCCCACTTTCAATAGGAGTCTATTTATATGATCGTAAGCTTAATTGCAACTTTTGGCTTTATGTTTTTTGGAATCATTTCAAATAATTTATTGTTATGTATATACGTGCTAATGGACGCACCCATACTTGCAAAGTTATGGTCATATGATGTATGCTCTCTAGACAATAGAAAAAAAACAGATAGAGGAGATATATACATATATATATCTCAAATATTGATCTTGGGTAATCTTGTGTAATTCTCTACTTACCTTAGGCTTGTAATGCTATAAATATAAATAATAAGAATATCCTAGATTATAAGATCAATTGAACCAAAAGTTTAAATTGATGGCTGAGGTTTAGAATAGTTTTTCTACTCTATCGCGACCCCTCACATAACTGCCCGTAGGGCTAGAAATGTGAATGCAATATGCAGCCCACTATACCTAATGATTAATAATTCCACTTAGAAAGAAATGTGGATGAAATTTGGACTCGTGACCTTTGTGTCACACTGGCGCTAATATAATGTAGAATAGTGTAATTTCTCCCCGATTAGAGTATTTTCAATGATCATATAATTATAGGATTACAAGCCTAAGGGCCTGTCTACTTCAACTTAAAATCAGTTCAGTTCAGCTCCGTTCAATTCAGCTCTTCTTTTATTTTGCTACTTATTAATCCTTCATAAAAAAAACTTTCAATTCAGTTCAGTTCTGTTTAGCTCCAATCAGTTCAGTTTAGCTGTTTTCAGTTGAAGTAAACAAGCCCTAAGTTATGTAGATAATCTAATAACACAAGATTATCCAAGATCAATATTTGAGAAATATTTACATATAAACTATTTTTTGTATTTGGTTTTCACAATCCCCATTTATTTCAAATTTTATAAAACCTACTTTAAAGAAAAGTGAATTTTAATTTATAGGACCAAATATATATAGCTTATTATTATGTAAGTGACCAACTATTGAGGAAGCCATCATCACTCCACTAATAACGGGCAATTAGGCTCGCTAAATAACAAAAGCTCACAACTATGCCATGTACTTTGGCAATTGTCCACTCTAAAGGTAGGCAAAAAACTCATCGCTTTGTCGACTACTTGCTTCATGTCATAATCAATAGACTAAATCTAATAAATTCCTTATTCAACTTTGAAAATTTTATTTTCAATAGAAAATCATGAGTACTTTTTTTTTTTAATTTGAATAAATTTAAGAACACTAGCACTTATTAATATACAATTGCGCTAGCTCAATCAATAATAATTTAATAACGGATGACGAGGTCATATTTTGTTACAGAATACAGCTTCAAACTTATTGGAATAAATTAAAATTTTAACAAGAAAAGGTCACACAAAGAGAACACACTTGTTGAAATCGCGATTATAATTTTCTTTTAAAACAAAAGTTATTAGCAAATGATGGTCATGCTTAGCATGCATAAAAATGTTAGAAATATGTCTTTTAGTCTTTCTAAAATAGTACAGTAATAAATAGAAAATATGTGTTGAAATTTTAAAATCTAAAGAAAAGCCACTTTTCATTGACCTAAATTTGTTTTTTCTTTATCCATAATGGTTTATGAATTAGTTTTTTTGTCATTATTGTTCTTTATTGTTGATGGCTATTAATTCCATTGAAGAAAAATTGATTGCATTATCCATAAGAACTTCAGAAATCATCAATGTACAAATAAATATTTGAAGAAGATAAAGTTTTGGACCATAAAGATCCTAGCCATAAATTCCGATCATTACTAAAACCTTAAGATCGAATAAGCCGAACCGCTTGGCGAATTGCATATTATTACATTTTTGCTATTCCTTCTAACATTCCAACTAACGGCGTAATCTCATTATACTTAAACTTATCTGAACTAAACTTATTTGAAATTTGAATTTATTATTAAACTTGATTGATCAATAAAAATATAAAAGTTAGAATGAAAAGACCATGTAATGAAATAATCATGGGTTTATATTATGATAACAAACTAAGAGTGGACTTTTTGTACTATAGATATTCATGATCACAAAAATTAAGATCAATCCATTTGCTACATTCATATGAAGCAAAAATTAACAACTACCAAAAGATTTGATCAAGTAATTAAGCCATTAACATACATTTGAAGAACAATCAATGCATAAAAGAAAAGAAAAAAAGAAAGAAAGAAATTAAACCTGTTGAGGTTTAGTATCACAGGTGGCAAGTTTAGGAAAAGGTTGAGCAACATTTTCATTAGATGCAAGAACTTGTTGATGTTGTAAGAGAAGTTGTGTGAGCAAGATTGAAACCACAAATAATGCTACTTGTCTCATTTTTTTTCCTTGTTTCGATTTTCTTCTTTATGTTTACCCAAGTGTTTTAACTCACTTATGTATGTCTATATATATATATAGCTCGAGTTTATGGATCGGGTACATACATGGTTTATGTTTAGTTATTTTATTAATTACATTCTTACTAGACATAGTATGAGACGGACCGAAGACTATAGTTGTTATAAGGGCACAGTTTCATGGTACAACTGGGTATACCTTGAAAGATACAATAAAACATTAAAAAAAAAAAACAATTATGTTCATTTGATATTTGAATTTAAAATGAACTAAAAATTATCAAACTCGAAATTACAATGGGTTATATCATGGAGTCATGTACAATGTTCATTCAATTGAAACTAGGTAATCAGTGATCTGATTTAATTGAAATTAAGATGGACTAATAGCTGAACAAGTAAACTGTATAGGTTAAGACGTTTGAAATGAATTGAACTGAATTGAAATCAATTGTATTAAAATGAAACTGAACTTAATTGAAATATCAAAAAATTGTATTTAAGTGAAATTAATTGAATCTAATTATTTAATTAAAATTGAATTAATGCAAAATTGATTTAACATATCTCAGCTGAGTGTTGGACCCAAATTTTAGTATGAATTAAAGCTCCCACCCAAATTTTAGTGAGAAATATATTCTTCTCCTTAATTTAATTTAAATAGAAAAATGAGTACACTTACCTCTCGAGATTTAGGTTTTTAATTTGATTAAAATAAAATTATGACTATAAAAAACTGGATGAACTAAATTGTTTTTACTATTCAGAACTAATATATATATAAGCGTCTTCAAAACTAATTAAGTTCTCATTTAATTATAAATTGGTATAACAAAGAAATGGACTTGCATCTAACAACATGCCAACCTATTATGATTAAAAGAAAAGTTATAGGTTATTGAAACATGTCATAAGTCCTAAGTTTCTGCAATCAGCCTTTGTCAAAAACACAACTTCTTTCCTAGACAGTCAACTGTCACATAGGTTAACTTCAATCATGATAATCTTCCTCGCATTTCGTCTTCCCTAAGGCCATGGCAAATTCATAAATATATATATTTCTACGCTTATGGACTAACTAAAGTAAAATGAATGATAGGTTATGGACCAACTAAATTTCTCCCTCCCTTAGCTGGTCCATAACCAACATTCCCCCCCCCCCCCTAAAAAAAAAAAATCTGCTTCATTTTTTTAAAAAAAAAAGGTATAAATTGAATCACATTCACGTGAAACTAAAAAGAAGAACAAACAAAATCCCATTTTTGCTTCTCTCTCTAAAATTGAATCAATCAAAGTATCAAACCCTAACTTCAAATCTTCAATCTTCAATTGTTTAAATCAAACAAAACTAACTACCTAAGTTCAATCAATTGAATCAATTAATCAAACCGTCAAATCGTCGATTCGCTGCCATTGTGAGTTCGTCTGACCTTCGAGGCTTCGACCATCGTTGCGCCACTCTGTTCGTCAGTCGCCAGTCCCGTCACCGACTGACCGCAGCGGAGCTGTCGGAGCCCATTACCTATAGATCGCCGATTTCGAGTGTTGGTTAGTGGTCTTGGAAAATTTCAGTTTTTCAGGTTAGTTAGTTATTCTAAATTTTTGTTATTAATGAATTATGAATCTATGATGATGGGTTGAACACTTGAGCACTTGAATACTCCTGATTGAACGATATTTTTATTGTTGAATGAATTGATTAATGACTTTCTAAGGTGTATGATTGATTATTGAGTAGATTATTGATTGTTGAATGAATAATGAATCTATAATGATATTTCAGATTATGAATCTATAATGATATTTCAGATTATCAGATTATTGATTGTTGATTGTTGAATGATATTTCAGATTATTGATTGTTGAATGAATTATGAATCTATAATGTCTTTCCTAGATTCATAATTTGTGTACTTAGTTTAATTATAATTTTGTTTAATTTTTAGAATGAAAAGAAGCAGTTCAAGTAAGAGCAAAAGCAAAAGCATTTTAAGTTTCTTTTGAAAAAAGAGTAGTACCTCCGTTGATAATGCACAAACTCCTCCTCCTCAAACAAGTGCACAAATTCACCCCCAAACTCAAACAAATGAACAAAATGATCCCCCACAAACTAATGAACAAAATGATCCCACATTCCCACAGAAACAATGATCAAAATCTACAACCACCTCAAACTAGTCAACAAAACTCCTACCCATCAACTAATAACATTCCAGAAAATCTAGAAGATGAAGAGGAAACAAGTCTTAGACCAAGACTAAGTTCATTTGACGTTCTCAATCTTCCACAAGACCCGGGGAAAAGAAGAAAGATTACTTAATTTCATCCCAATGATATTGATGCCATTAGAATGGAATACATTCAACGAAAACCATGTCAACCTTTAAATCATGAATTTCCTTTCCGGTCTTTTGGTGTTAATCGAAGAAGGCGTTTTGTCAAACAATGGTTCAAGACTTATAAACCTTGGCTGAATATAGTGTGGAGAAAGATGCTGCCTTTTGTTTTGCTTGTTATTTGTTCAAAGATGAGATATGTGCAAGGGGAGATGCTTTTGTTTGTAATGGTTGGAGAGCTTGGAATAGAACAGAAGCATTGGAGAAGCATGCAGGTGGGCACATGAGTGCTTATAATCAATCGATAGGGAGGTTAGAAGACTTCAAAAATCAAAAGGCTTCCTTTGTGACCGGTTTATCTCAACAAACAAAGGAAACGATATATGCTTATCGAAAACAATTAGAGGCTTCAATTGAGTGTTTGAAGTGGCTTCTACTCCAGGGATTGCCTTTCCGTGGTCACGATGAGACTGAAACTTCATTGAATCAAGGTAACTTTCTTGAAATTTTGAAGATTCTTGCCAAGCATGATCATGAATACTCAGAAGTTGTTCTTAATAAAGCACCAGGCAATTGTCAATTAACATCTCCTACAATCCGAAAAGATATAATAAATGCTTGCGCTAAAGAGACAACTAAGGCAATAATTGATGATCTTGGTGGTGATTTCTTTTCTATCCTTGTTGATGAGTCTGCAGATATTTCAGATAAAGAGCGATTGGCTCTTTGTTTGAGATATGTCAACAAAAGGGGAGCAATTAATAAGCGTTTTCTTGGTGTTGTACATGTTGCTAATACTACTTCTCTGACTCTTAAAAATGCCATCGAGTCTTTGCTTATGGAACATTCTTTGAGTCTTGCTGGAGTTAGGGGTCAAGGTTATGATGGAGCAAGCAATATGCAAGGCTCAATTAATGGCCTTAAAGCTTTAATTAATAGAAGGTGAAAATCAATCAGCACACTATGTTCATTGTTTTGCTCATCAACTTCAATTGACACTAGTAGTCGTTGCTAAGAATAATATAATCCTGATTGTATTTGGCTATTTGTGGAAGTACTTGCGCCTCTTGTAAACTTTGTTGGTGGTTCTCCAAAGAGGAGAGAATACCTTCGAGATAGCCAAAAGCAACATATAGTTGACGCTTTGTCTTTGGGTGAGATTGAATCTGGAACAGGTTTAAACCAAGAACTTGGTTTATATAGACCTAGTGAGACTCGTTGGGAATCTCATTTCAAAACAATTTTAAGTGTTCTTCATTTGTATCCTTCAATTCTTGATTCGCTTGATTCAATTGGGGATGTCTCCCTAACACTTGATAAATATAAAGCTATGCGTATTACAACCTTCTTGATGTCGTTTGATTTCATTTTTTTGGCCACTTGATGGTTAGTATTTTTGGGATAATAAATGAGTTAAATTTGGCATTGCAAAAAAGGGAACAAGACATTGTAAATGCGATGGCTATGGTTGGTATTACAAAGAGAAGTTTGCAAGAATTGAGAGATGATGGATGGAATTCTCTAATGGTGAAAGTAACTACATTTATGGAGAAGCATGGAATAGAGATTCCAAACATGGAGGAGATGTATGCACCCATGAACAGGAGGTTCCGAAATAATAGTCCACAAGTGACAAAATTTCATCATTTTCGTGTGGAAGTTTTTCTAAGTGTTCTTGATTTGCAATTGCAAGAACTTGAAAATCGATTTTCCGAGGTAAGTAAAGAATTACTTATTTGTATGCATGTCTTCTTTCAATCCTTCTAATCGATTTGCTTCTTTTGACACGGGAAAAATAATTCGACTTGCTCAATACTATCCTAATGAATTTTCAAATCCTCAATTGATATTTTTTTTGAGCATTCACTTAATAACTTCATCCATGATGTTCGAAGTGATGAAAGATTTTGGTATGTTAACACATTGAATGAGCTATCGATGAAACTTGTTGACACTAACAAGCATGAAACTCATGCCAAGGTGTACTTGCTTTTGCAGTTGGTGTTACTTCTTCCGGTTGCAACGGCAAGTGTCGAGAGTATTTTCTAGAATGAATATTGTGAAAGATAAGCTACGAAATAGCATGGGAGATCAAATGTTGAGCGATTGTTTAGTAACTTTTCTTGAGAAAGATTTTTTTAGGTGTTAGTATGGATTCAATTGTTAACTGATATCAAAATATGAAAACTCGTAGAGAACAATTGTAATAGTTTAAGTATTTGAATTTTGATGCAATTTGACATCATTTATGACATTATTGCTTATTTTTAACATAAATTATGAGTTTCATTGTTATTAAATTTTTGGGTCATGATCGGTGCGGTAGGTTCGGCAGTTGTGCCCCATCATTATTAAAATCCTGGATTTGCACCTAGGCATAACTCCAAATAATCAATAATTTTTTTTTGTTTTTTGTTTTGCTTTTTTTTTTTTGGTGCCAGTAATTAAGGAATAAGTCAAAATCGAGTGATGCAAAATTTGGTCCAACTCTAATTCCAGTAAACAGTTTAATCTTTGAATGATTTGCTAACTTTAATAAGGTTTCACATAGTTAAAGTAAAGCCAACGTGTTACACACAATTAAGTTAAAGCAAGATCAGCACCGGTTGTAAATTAGTTTCCTATCTTCGATGGCACAATGCCAAAAAAAATATAATAATAATAATAATAATAATAATAATAATAATAATAATAATAATAATAATAATAATAATAATAATAATAATAATAATAATAATAATAATAATATTAATAATAATAATTTTCAGTCTTTTTTTTTTGGTGCTACATTAGAGTTTTTGACATTATTCACATTGTAACTTTGACTTACTTTAATATTTAATGCGTAACGAAAAACATAATTATATGGGATCTTGTTTGATTCGTCTCGATGTATATTTTCCGAAAATATAATTTTTATAATTTTTATTATAACAAACTCAAAATATTAATTATACAAATTGCGGCTTTGGAGATATGAAAAAGTAAACGTAGCAAGTAAAAAAAAACTAATAGCTTTCCAGAAAAAAATTGATAGAATAATAATAATAGTAATAATAATAATAATAATAATAATAATAATAATAATAATAATAATATACAAGTTCCGCCTTTAGTCCTTTACTGTAAGGTATATGTGGCCGGTAGAGATATATCACTATGACGGCGAATCAAGAAGAAAGAATGTATTGTAATTTTAGGTCGAAAATTGAAAGTAAAACTCTATTGTGTATTATTAAGATGGTGTAAATGTAATAAGATATTGGTGTTGCTCAAAAGAGAACCACCTGTACATTATTATACATTTTATTAAGTTATTTTGACATTTTAGCAACATTTAGATGAGAATAAAACGCAAAAACACTAAGCTCAACTATAAGTTCATAACTTAATTCTAGCAATACATTGTTCACATGAAGGCATATATTATAGACATTACTAGAAAACATGTTAAACACACAATTAGTACAACTCTTATCAATTAATACTTATTAAATACATTATTGCGCTTTAATTTGTAAAAATAATAAAGACGGGAACTAAAGTAAAAGGGAAAGATATTGAAAACGTAGTATAATTTATACATTTTTTTAACTTGCTTTTAACTCTAAATTAAAGTCACTATAATCTCACATTCTCACACTCTCACACAACAATTACATAGTCCTAGAAGCAAGCCTTGATGTTTTAGCTAAGAAAGAATTGTCTATAGTTATGTGTAGAGTATGCAGTAGACATATGTATAAGTGTATAAGTCGGCTTACCAGATCCATGTTGTCATTTTATGCAAGGATTCATATCCTTATTTTTGGACCTGTTTACTTCAGCTGAAAATAACTGAATTGAACTGAACTGGACTAAGCTAAATTAAACTGAACTGAAAGTTTTTTAATGAAGGATTAATGAATAGCAAAATAAGAGAAGAGCTAAGCTGAACTGAATGGATTTTAAGCTGAAGTAAACAGGCCCTTAATTAGTTTAGACTAAGTACTCCCTGATTTTAAATGTCGCGCATTAGCACATTTGAATTATTCATAAATAGAATTAAATTCTATTAAATTTCCTACCTCGTGTTTTGGTGTATTGCTATTTCTATATCCTTACCTTTACACAAATTATTCTTTGATACACCGACAACATGTTTAGTAGGGTATGTAAATGTTTGAATGTAGGAAATGAAATCAATTAATCCTATTATATATGGAGTATTATTTAATGAGACACCTTCTTAAAATAATCCGTTGCGTATGTACTCAAGGGCTAATGGAGTAATGGTAGTAATTATCTCCAATTTGTTATCCTTTCCAACTCTATGGTAACAAAGTTATGACTCTTTTGTTTTGGCTCCATCTTATTTTTCTTGGAGACACCAAACAACCGATATACTGATAAAACTTAAAACTATACTTCAATTTCCCCTCCCAACTCATTTTTGTTTCATCTTTTCATTTAAAATTTATACCCACATAGTTGCTTGATTTGGTTTAGCGCTTGTTTACTTCAGTTTTATAAAGGATTAATGAGTAGCAAAATAAAAGAAAAGTTGAACTGAACTGATTTTAAGTTGTCAGTTTGGTTAAAAAATCACTGTTCAACTGAAATTTATTTGAAAGTGAATTGAATTAAACTGAACTGAAAGTAACTGTAATTGAAACTAACTATAGCCGTTAAAACTGAAAATATAAATCTGAAATTGAACTGTAACTGAACTGAAAATTATATGATCTGAAAAAATCCGAAAACATGTAATTCAAACTGAAAATTTGTAACTGAAACTGAACTGATCTGGATTAACAACTGATTTAAACTGAATTGTTTAGACCGAAACTGAAACTGAAATTTTTTAACTGAAAAGAATTTTCCTTAAATTAGACAAATATTGATTGAAAATTAATTACTTAATTAGATATTCGTAAATCGCATTTTTCATTCAAAATTCAAATGTATTAAATTTTATTTTAAATGTTGTATTTATCACCCAATTTCACTAAATTTATGGAACTATAACTCTTTCATATATTCCATTGATTCAATTTCACACCCTACATTTGTTCTTTAACTCAATGCAATAATGTGAGATATTTCATCGCTTGAAACAAAGTCAGTTACACGAATATGTCCGAACTGAAATATCCGAACCGAAAATATCTAAATTGCAACTAACTGAATCTGAAACCAACTGTGGCAATCTGAAACTGAATTGAACTGATTTTTGTTTATCTGTTTGGCTATAAATTGAAACCAATTGTAACTGAACTGATTTGATTTGAAAACGCGACAACATGAAACTGAATTGATCTGAAATCAAAATTATCTGAACTGAAATGAAGCAAAAAATAATTAAAATATCTGAACTGAAATGAATCAAATTGATTGGTTGAAACCAGAATTGAACTGATTAACTGAATTGACAGTGCTACATGCTACTTAAAAATGTTGGTAATCATTTGTTCATAAAGTGGTTTTAATCATCATAATAGAACCATCATTATGTTAGGATAAGTTGTTTCGCACTAATTAAGCTTACATCAATAGCATAAATTATTTATTTATTTATATATTTATTAACTATTTTATTTACGGAGTATTTATTATTATTATTATTATTATTATTATTATTATTATTATATATCTTGTAGTCTTGTACTAGAATAAAAATGTTAATTTTGGGGAAGCTGGGTAATGTTAGCTAACAAGCCTTGTCTTTATTATCTGTCTTTTAACGCACTTGTATAGCTATTACTTACTATACTCCGTATATGTCTCTTTTATTAAGGTTGCCAATTATGTGTGTCTTTTAGCGCACTTGTAAGAATAATATCAATATGGCCGGTGAGATAAGTTAATTACATGAGTTAATAACTTAATATGTCCCTTTGTTGTTTGAGAATTTGAAATGTATATTTATTTATTATTGATGTTAGATTGTATAAATTCCTTTGATTAAGGTGATTTTCCATTGATTATATATATATATATATATATATATATATAGGAAGAGGTTCTAATGAGAACCCTCATTATATGAGAACCGTGAGATCTACATCAAAATTTCTTTATTCAATTATTTTTTCTTACTTTTCTAAGTGTTATGGTGTTACTTTACATCTATTTTAATTGTAACAATCTATTGACTTTTATTTCAAGCGTTTTAAACTATCATATATAATTGACCTATAAGTAGAACCTTTGACCACCTAAACATTGTATGATTTTCAAAAGCCTAAAAAAATAACTAAACTTTGTTTAAATTGAAAACTGAGGGTATATCTAGTTATAATTCATTGTTAATAAGTGTTTGCAACATTTAAATATAGCTAATACGGTCGTTATTTAATAGTTCTCACGGTTCTCATGCAAAGAGGGTTCTCATTTTTCTAAATTCATCTCATAGATATATTTTACTTTGCATAAGATATTATTTCTAAATTTAATATCATAAACCTATAGATTGAATATTTAATGCATATTCTATCTCTATCAATAACTAATGCATGTTTTCATCAAGTAGATATGCAACGTTGTATGTGGTAACCCTATATATATATATATATATATATGGGAAATGATATTCATTGCCCTAAGAGCTATGGATATGCATTAAATTTATTTCTCAAATTGGAAACAATTTAAGAATTCATAGCAAAATTTCACATCATTTGAGATAATTAATGCTTGATTTAACCTTTTATTTCCACCTTTAGCTTCTTATACATAGCCCTAAGGAATATAAATATCATTTTCCTATATATATATATATATTTTAAGTTTTGATTATGTATCAATTGTCCGATTTGTTGGAAAGTTTGTCTTCTTCCCCTCACCCTTTGGCAAAAGAACCACCATTGCAACCACCTAACAAAAACCATCCGCCACCCATCACTAACTCACCCACTAACCCACCAATTGAACACCATCCGCCACCCATCATGACTCACCCACTGACCCACACTTGATCATCACCACCATGAACCCACCCACGAAATTCCAAAACCACTCACCACCACGACAACTTAGGCTACCAGCATCGTCCACCTAATTCAAAACCATCTATCCACCATCAAAACCTCCTTGAATTTCGAAAACTTCCACCCATGGCTATTTCGAAACCCTCAACCAGGCCATGTCAATTCCAAAACCCTAACCTTTCCCCATAATTCAAAAACCCTAACCTTTCCAAACCCAAAGCCCCCCAAGAAATAATTTCTATTTTATCATCCTTAATTTTCAATGATTATATTATCCTTAACTTGAGATGTGCAATTCATGCTAGTGAATAAATTTGGATATTATAATTATTTGTATCAAAAAGTCCCTCCCACATTGTTAGAGATAGGATGGCCTAGGAATTGCATGAGTTTGCTCCATATAATGGAGGAAATACTAGTTCTCAATTGACATGTTTAAAATAAATATACCAATGACTATCTAAATAATATTAACTTGTGAATCCACTAAAATGGATGTGTAACAAACAAAATACAACCCACAAACTTGTTTTAATTTACCAAAATGCCACTTGATATGCATATCAAGTGATAAACAGGACAACACTTAAATGATTTCGGTTTCAAGATAGTTCATCACTTTGGAGTTTTTAGTGCAAGCAAAAAAAAACAAATAATAAAAATAGCATTAATTTTATCAAATTTATACAACTAATTCAGATATACAATAAAATTACAACTAATAAGCCTAAAACTTTTTAAAATTCATCATGAGCCAATTTTGAGGGAATTGGCAAGCAAGATGATTTGGAGCTTAAGCTTTCCAACCATATTTCATCTGCATTCGTTGTTTTGTTGGATTCATTATTCCGATGCCATGACCAATGACCATTTCTACCATCTAACAATCTCAATCGTCCATGTCCAAAGCTTGGCTCTCTGTATAGCGAAATCGACGGTGCAGGATCTTCAAACCTTCACGTAATCATGTACATTATTTTAATCATTGTCGTAAAATTGTTAATTGCACACAAGAAAATTAAAATTGTACCTAACATACAAGTTTCATTATTCATTATTATTTCACTTATAGGAGAAATTCTAAATTTATCAACTGGTATCAAGGATTTTGACTTGAAAGTTATATATTTTGACTTGAATAAATAACATTTTGACTTGAAATTACAATTAATTTTGTGACTTAAAATATATGACTTGTGACTTGAAAAATAACATTTGTGACTTGAAAATTATAGTCTATGACTTGAAAATAACTATTGGAAATTTTTTGATAAATTTGTTAAATTTATCAAGTTGACAAATTAAAAACCCCTCCACTTATAAAATATACTGTGACAGTTTAAAATCATTAATGAAGTAGCAAAATACATTTAAATTTAGCATCTTTGCCTAGTACTAATCACCGATGATTTGGCAAGCTAGCTCAACTCAGCTCGAAAATAAGTAGGCTATAATACATAAATTTTTTCAAGTTTTGTTTAAAATCCAGCCCAACCTGAGAGGCCCACCCTTAGCCTTACAATTCTGCCATGATTTTGTAGGCTCCAAGCACAAGTTAGGCCTTATCCCATCTGGTGTACTAGCAACATATTACTATACTAGTACTATTTTGACTACCCGTTTAACAATTATCCACTAGATAGTAGATACATACATGCATAAATATTTGACTAATGTAAAACATCAAATTGGCAAATTAAGAGTAATAAATCCATAATTATATACTTACGTTAAAGCAAGACCTTCTCTATTTCCTCCATCTCCAATTGTAATGTAAACCGGCCCGCATGGATTAGCCTGGTTGTTATAAACTCTCGTCTGCATTCGGTTTATAGCATCAAATTAAAAAAAAAAAATACTAACAGCAAACATGGTTTGGGTGTATAAAGACTCACGTACTTTGTTCAGTTCGATCATTAGTGTTACTATCTCATAAAAATTTACGAAGTAGATAACTAATTAACCTAGTTGGCATTCATTGCACAACATTTAAATGCTTGTTTGTTAATTTGACTTTAGAGATATAAACATAATGCAGTAAGAAGTTTGAGCTGACTTACAAAACGTTCATACGCATGGACATGACCAGCAAACACCACATCAACTCTAGCGTTATAGAGCAAATCCTCCATGGCTTGCCTCATGCCATCTCCTTCTCCTTTATGAGCCGCATTAGAGTTGTACCACGGTGCATGAACAAACACAAACACCCATGGAGTTTTCGCCCTATCAATTTTCACCAAGTTGGATTGGAGCCATGTATATTGGTCAGATTTAGCACCATAGTCAGTGTACGAGCCAAGCATTATAATGTGAGCCCCAACTACATCAAAGGAGTAGTAGAGGTTAGATGTGGACCCACTCTCCTTATGAGGCATGAGCCATCTTGCATTGTACGCCCTAAAAGGGTCTGCTACAAGAGGGATGTATTCGATCTCATGATTTCCTTCTGTAACCATCCAAGGTCTTTGGCTCGCGTATGGTTCAACAAGACGCCCAAAGGTGTCCCATAGAGGTTGCTTAGTATCAGCATATGAAAGATCACCTGGTATTAAGAAGACATCATAGTCTTTTTCGCTAACATGTTCTAATGTTGATTTTGTCCATTCTGTCTGGCCCAAATCACCTAGAGCATGTAAAAGTGACAAAGTTTAAATCACAAGATTATATGGAAGTATTCGATATATTACATTACCTACATAAATATATCTCTTTCCTAAGTTCAAATATCGCACCTAGTCCCATCAATATGTAGTTTAGGAGTTTCATCGAATACAAAGTGACCACTAAATTCACATTGTCGAGTGACAACATCTCGTGATCAATTTTTGTTTTTTGGTAATTTTTTCAGTAGTTTGCTATGCAATTTTATTTTAACTTAGGAAACTTCTCAATATATTAATGACCTATAAATATATTCCAAAAAAAGAAAAACCTTATATCATTTTAATGAAATTTGAAAATAAAATTAATTATGTTATTTTCCTTTGGATTTAAATAGCTCTTTAGCATTTTGTAAAACAATTTTTACCCAATTTTTTGAGCATTAAGGGCCTGTTTATTTCATCTTAAAATCCGTTCAATTCAGTTCAGCTTAGCTCTTCTCTTATTTTGCTATTCGTTAATCCTTCATAAAAAACTTTCAGTTCAGTTCAGTTCAGTTCAGCTCTTCCCTTATTTTGCTATTCATTAATCCTTCATAAAAAACTTTCAGTTCAGTTCAATTCAATTCAGTTCAGTTTACCTATTTTTAATTGAGGTAAACAGGCCCTAATGACGTTATATTATTTTGTATCGTAATATATATACTCCCTCCGTCCCTATTTTTCTTTACCTATGCTGTTTTGGAATGTTCCATATTTTTTTTTACCAAATAACTATATTAGGTTCATAATATTTTTTTATTAAGATGGACCCCACACATCACCCACTGTTAGTTGCAAGTTGTTTCTCTTTCATCAATTATTACCTCAATTTGACCCCACTACTATTATTATATCAAATACCATAATAAAGAGGTGAATAGTGACGGAGAAGAAACATACGGAACGGAGGGAGTATTAAAATAATTGTATTAATATTCTAATTTATTCTATAATTTGTATTTGTTCTAAAAATATAAATAACCTACAAATATAATTTTAAACCATTGTCAAAATACAAATTAATTATTGTAATTTCTTATATAAATAATTAAATTTTAATTTTATAGTTCGTGTATTTTACATATGTGTATTATACTAGTATAAATAGCAAAGTAAAATAAATTGTTGATGTAAATTACAGAGTCGAACATAACTATTAAACGGTTATATTGAAAATCTAATTTTTTTTAATTATTTTTTTTATTATTTATTGGGCCATTATGGTGTTAATGAGGAATTAAGATATTAAAGATTTTTTGTCGTAGAGAATAAACTAGCATGGAAAACTAAAGCATTAATCTATTTAGCTCAATAATTTTCCTACTCTTACTCTACTACTTATGACAATCACTTAGTGAACAATGCACCCGAGCACAAAAATAGTCTATGCACTCATACAATAAGTGATGACACTTCATACTGTTAAGGGCATCCATAATGGTTGAAACCTCGTAGGAGTTTGTCTATATGTCACATTAGTTTTACACAAACTCATTGCTCAACAAGTCTTTTATGATTAATAGTTCAAATCTTTCGGGATTTATTATAAAAACTTATATAAGACAGTTTTATTTGATAAGACTGCTAGAATGTTAGACAAAAAAAATATATTAATTAAATCAATGAACCCAATAGTTAAAGAAAACCCACAAATGATTGATGGTCTTACTGTAAGGTCGTCCTGCTAAGGCTTGTTAAGGATTTATAAATGAGGCCCATTATTAAACAAACATTTCACAACATTTACTCAATACTCAACGAAGATGCCACCTTTTGAATTCAAAACACAAATATACACACCCAACATATAGTAGCAAGTACAACATTGAATACACTGAAGGAAGTCAATTCCGTGACCATTGTATTGCTTTGCCGAGAATATATATACAACTTGCCAGCGAGGAGCTAGGCTGTCAATAGCTCACTAATATGCTAAGAATATTTACTAACTAAAATAGCTAACTAGAATGCTAGTAATATGGCAAACTGATATATACAAAAGATATATACAATGAATGAAGACTATATGCCAAGTGTATTCTAACACACCCCCTCAGTCGAAGCGGGAGGTTCACGAATGCTTAGACTGTCACTGAAATCGTTGAATAGAACGCGCGGAAGCCCTTTGGTAAAAATATCAGCAATTTGGTACCGGGACGGCACATGGAGCACACGTACCTCGCCACGAGCTACTTTCTCACGGACAAAGTGAATATCCATCTCAATGTGTTTAGTGCGTTGATGTTGAACTGGATTACTGGATAAGTATATCGCACTCACATTGTCACAGTAAACCAAAGTAGCTTTTCGAATGGGAAAATGTAACTCTAGAAGCAAGTTTCTGATCCAACATGTATCCGAAACAACATTAGCAACACCTCTATATTCCGCCTCTGCGCTACTACGAGAGAGTGTAGGTTGTCGTTTGGAAGACCAAGAGATCAAATTATCCCCAAGAAAAACACAATACCCAGAAGTAGAACGACGGGTGTCAGGACACCCACCCCAATCAGCATCGGTATAAGAGAAAAGTCGATCAACTGAGGAGTTGTATAAATGCAAACCATGGGATAATGTACCTTGAAGGTAGCGTAAAATACGCTTAAGAGCACTCATATGCTCATTAGTCGGAGCATGCATATGAAGACAAATTTGCTGCACGGCATAAGATATATCAGGTCGAGTGAGAGTAAGATATTGAAGAGCTCCTGCAAGACTACGATATTTAGACGGATCATCAAAGGGAGCATCTTTGGTGGCACTAAGCTTGGACTTAGTGTCAACAGGAGTGGAACATGAACTGCAGTTAGACATACCAGCACGTTCAATAACCTTTGCAGCATACTGTTTCTGAGATAAAAAGAGACCATGGGCATGACGGGTAACAGCAATACCCAAAAAATAACTCAGAGGGCCTAAATCCTTCATAGCAAACTCGGAACCTAAGAGAGTCATAAAATACTTACGAAGTCGATCAGAAGAAGCCGTAAGTACAATGTCATCCACATACAACAAAATATAAGCGATATCGGAACCGTTCTTATAAATGAATAAAGAACGATCTGACTTACTGTGAGAGAACCCAATAGAGGCAACAAAATCAGCAAACCGTTGATACCAAGCCCGAGGAGCCTGTTTCAAGCCATATAAAGATTTCTTCAAGAGACAAACATGATCTGGTTTATTTTTGTTCCGAAATCCCATGGGTTGATGCATATAAACTGTTTCATTAAGATGACCATGTAAGAAAGCATTCTTGACATCCATTTGATGTATTGGCCAAGATTTGGAGAGAGCAATGCTAAGGACTACTCTTATGGTAGTAGGCTTAACCACTGGACTAAAAGTTTCATCACAATCAATACCTTGCTGCTGTGTATTGCCATCACCTACAAGACGAGCCTTATAACGCTCAAATGAACCATCAGAGTTATGTTTATGACGGAAAATCCACATAGAACGAATAACATTAACATTCGGCGGTCGTGATACCAATTCCCAAGTCTTATTATCAATTAAAGCATTAAATTCATCCAACATTGCACATTTCCAATTTGGGTCACGGAGCGCACTAACGGGATTTTTTGGGATTGGAGAAATGTCCGTAGTGACAGTGGTGTGACAATTGGTAAAATATTTGGGGTTTGGTTTAAAAATTCCATTAATGGCTCTAGTTGTCATTCGATGTAGCATGGGATTAATAGGCCTAGGTGATGTGGACGGGGACATCCGAGATGTTGCAGCGTGTGGAGATGATGTGGGTGATGAGACTGGACCACGTGAGGTGGACGAGTCCAAAGAGGTTGGAGATGTAGAATGGGGCTGCTGAATTGGGACATGTCCACGTGAGGCAGACAAGTCCAAAAGAGGGGAAGAAAGACTAGGGATTGGGCCCTTTTGTTTTGGCAGCCCAGTATGAGGAGAAGGTGGAGAATTGGGCCTTGGAGTTTGGTCAGGCTGTTGATTTTGTGGTGTTGAATGTTGTGATATAATATGCAACATATATGGATCAGAATCGCCATGCAAAAAATCGTAATTAGTAGAAGTGGTTTTGTGAATTTTTGAGAAAGGAAATTCAGTTTCAACAAAACGCACATGACGACAAATTATTATTTTCCCACTATTCATATCATAACATTTTGAGCCACGATGGTGAGGAGCCGGACCAAGATAGGCACAAGGAGTAGACCGTGTTTGAAGTTTATTTATGGTGGCGGAGGGAAATAAAGGAAAACATAAACAACCAAAAACACGCAAATCCGCATAAGAGGGGTCACTTTGATAGAGGATTTGTGTTGGGGATAAATAGTCTAGGATTTTGGAAGGAAGAATATTGAGAAGATATGTGGCCATAGAAAGGGCATGATGCCAAAAAGAAGGTGGCATAGAAGCATGAGCCAAAATTGTCCTAATGATATTATTTATGGATTTTATGTGTCTCTCGGCTTTACCATTTTGAGGAGAAGTATGAGGACAAGAAAGACGGAAGGTTAAGCCATGATGATCAAAAAATTGCTCTAATGTGCCATTAACATATTCTTTACCATTGTCACATTGAAAGGTTTTTATATTACGTTCAAATTGAGTTTTGATGTAAGCATGGAAAGACAAAAATAGTTCTTTGACTTGGGATTTCTTAGCAATAGGAAATGTCCATAGAAATTTACTATAATCATCAAGAAAAAGAACATAATAGCGGTGCCCAGAAGAGCTAGCAATGGGAGAAGTCCAAAGATCACTATGAATAATATCAAAAGGTAGAAAAGTATATGATAAAGAATCATAAAAAGGGAGTTTAGCATGTTTCCCAAGAGGACAAGATGAGCAAAAAGTTTTACAAGCCTTATTACATTCAATAAATTTATTACTACAAAGAGAGTTGATAATATTATCGCCAGGGTGACCTAAACGATTATGCCAAATATCCCGAGACATAGTAGTAAAAGCTGAATGTGTAGTAGAAGTGGCTTGAGAATTTGAAAAGAGTGGATATAAGTCCCCGACACTGTCACATCTCATTAGTGTGTGCCCCGTCTGTAAGTCATGGACAGAAAAACCAAAAGGGTCAAAAGAAATAGAAACCATATTATCGGTTGTAAATTTACGGACAGAGATAAGATTTTTAATGAGTTTGGGAGCATGTAACACATTTTGAAGGGTAAAAGGTGGAAAGGGTGAGGGTAAATTAGTACGACCGTGACCAATAACCGGAATTAAATCACCACTACCAACAACAATGTTATGATGTTTATTGCTTGAATTGAAATAAGAAGAGAGAATACCTGCATCCGATGTCATATGAGATGTGGCACCGGTGTCCATGTAGTAGTTCCCATCGGGTTGAGAGAAAGAAAGAGCATGCATGGCGGCCTCAATATCGGTTGGCGTGTACCCAGTAGGTGAAGGAACATAAGATGTAGCAGCATTGTAGGCCTGAGGTCTAGGCCCAAGTACACCAGGCCCAGAAGAAGGCCTTTGAGCCAAATAGTGTGGCCTCGGTTGCCAAGAAAAAGAAGGATAAGGACATGGTGGCATATTCCACCCACCCCATCCTTGCTGCCATTGTGGCCACGTGGATTGAGGAGGTGGCGCACCACCCTGCTGACGTGGCTGCTGCCACGTGTACTGCTGACTGGGACTGGACCCACTAGAGGTGGAGTTTGACTTTTTCTTCCCATAATTTTTGGAATTTTGCCTTCCTTTATTATTATGGTTACTACGTTTATTGTTATTGTTGTTACCAGTGGAGGACGAACCATGAGAAGCATCAGAGGCAACCATGGCAGTGCTACTAGACTGAACTCCGGAACCACCATTTTCTCGAGCAGCACGAGCTTTAATGGTACGCTCCGCCAATTTGCACCGTGAACGACAACTCTCAAAAGAAGGCAAAGGGTCTTGATTTTGAATGAAATCAATGGTACCGGCATATGCCTCTGGTAAAGCTCCTGTGAGACGCAACACGAGACGACTATTTTTAACCGGAGCATCAACATCGGCCAGTCTATCAGCAAGAGATTGTAGGTGATTGCAGAAATTATCGATCGAGGTAAAATCCTCGAAAGCAGCACTAGTGAACTCCTCGTCGAGATGAGTGGCCCGTGAGGCTTTGTGGTCTTGAAAAAGAGACTCAAGACGCTTCCACGCTCCTTCAGCCGTGTCATTACGTCTGAGTATAGCAGGGAGAAGTTCGGGAGAGATGGTGCCATAAATCCATTGCAAAACAACAGCATCTAAGCGCTTCCAAAGAGCAGGGTCCGCCGACTTTGCCGCGACGTAAGCAGCGTGAGCCTTCTCCTCTGTGGGTGGAACCAAGTGATCATAGAGATCATAAACCCTAGCAAGATTAGTGAATAACGTAGCCCAAGAGTGATATAGGTTTTGTTCATTGTCTAAAGGAACAGGAACAAGGGACTTAACGTTAGTAATAGTAAGAGCAGGATGAAAATTAGATGATTCAGCCATAAGGAAGAGTGAGCGGAGGAAGAAGAAAGAAAGATAGGAGACGGCTAGGGTTAAAAGAAGAGGATCGAACAAGTATCTGATACCATGAAGGAAGTCAATTCCGTGACCATTATATTGCTTTGCCGAGAATATATATACAACTTGCCAGCGAGGAGCTAGGCTGTCAATAGCTCACTAATATGCTAAGAATATTTACTAACTAAAATAGCTAACTAGAATGCTAGTAATATGGCAAACTGATATATACAAAAGATATATACAATGAATGAAGACTATATGCCAAGTGTATTCTAACATACACATAATATCAATTTTGAAATCAAGTATTTGCTGAAAATTTTAGAGTTTTTTTTCATTCCATTTTTTGACAAGTTAAGTACATTAAAGTTTACAACACATGACAGAGAAACCACACACAAAAAAATCTATAACTATATACTAAAGCAAGCCAAAACTGTTGTATGTATGACATCAAAATTGCTTACTTGGCAAGCTGTGGTTTTTTCCATTTTTTTCACTTTTTTTTCTTTAAACATATTTAATTTTTAAAACAAGTCAAATGCATTAATTTATATAATAAATTCAATTGAAAAATTGAAAATATAATTGGCTTTTCCAAAAGAATAAACAGGGCATTTATTTATTAC
The DNA here is from genome assembly GCA_016808085.1 of Suaeda aralocaspica. Taxonomy (NCBI): domain Eukaryota; kingdom Viridiplantae; phylum Streptophyta; class Magnoliopsida; order Caryophyllales; family Amaranthaceae; genus Suaeda; species Suaeda aralocaspica. Next base: position 649,433 of record PYUH01004005.1, on the reverse strand, counting down.
TCACCATTAACTACTAAGGGCCTGTTTACTTCAGCTTAAAATCCGTTCAGTTCAGCTCATTTCAGTTCAGTTCAGCTCTTCTCTTATTTTGCTATTCATTAATCCTTCATAAAAATACTTTAAGTTCAGTTCAGCTATTATTAGCTGAAGTAAACAGGCCCTAACTTTCCCCACAAAATTTACTTTACCATGAAAATATGAATATGGATTCTTGATTTTTACTTTTGTGATTAACTACTAACTTAAAATAAAAAATCATTTCTCAAAGTGCTTAAATCTTTAATGATTACTCTATAGTGATCTTCTCATCCAATATTTCATTTAAAAGCTTCTCTTTGCATGTAAGTCACTCATAACGTCCAATTTATAATTTATCATAAGGTTATTATTGAAATCATAGATTTTATTATACAAGTTTATTATAACCATATATCGTACAGGTGTTAATCTAATATATTTTACTAATACAAAGCTAAAAAGTGACAAATTTACTCTGAACGCTCGTGCCACGCGCTAAGGGGTGTATATACAATTTTATGCACCAAATGCATACAAAAATTGGTCTATAAGTATGAGCTTGGGTTTCAACCAATTAGCCCTATTTTATAAGTTTTCAGTGCGAATATATATTTTATTTTTTAAAAAATATTAAAATTGAAGTCTATCTATTTTATAAACTCCCTATTGGCCTCCAGGTGTTTCATACTAAATTTTTGTTCAATTAAGTAAAACTCTTAATAACTATTGGATTAGGTTCATTTTATAAAATCTCAGCCTAAAATATTACTCCCCTCGTTCCCTTTTGTTTGATAAATTTTGACTTGCACACATGTTAATGCATTTGACCTTATATATCTTTTGTTGTGCTATGTAAAAATTATAACAATCCCATATTAATAACGAACTTATTGAGATGAATCAAATAAGACTTTATAAGGCTATTTTATGTTTTATATAATAAAAGCTATTTACAAGATTCTCTCATCTTATGACTAATGTCAAGATTCCAAATGTATCAAACATTTAAGAATGAAAGAGTAGAATCTTACGACTTCACTCATCCTAAAACATTAATCAATATGGAAAACCGTCAAAAAAAATAATATAGTCATGAAAATGTATTGATTGCAATTTCAATGTACTCTTAAATCTAATCTATTAGATTTAATTCATTTTATTCATCTGAAAACAATTTCAAGGCTCGCTAATTGGGCTCGGGTCGGGCATAGGTTCTGGCCTAGTTTTTTTGTCCAAAGCCCGGAATTTTAGAGCGGGCTTGACGGGCTTTTTGGATTTTTTCGGGCCGGGCCTAAAAAATCAACTAAATTTCTTAAATGTAGACCGCCAAACCCCGCAGGAAAGTTGCAAAAATCGGGCTGGGTCGGAAATACGTTGCCCAAAACCCGCATTTTTTTTGGGCCGGGCTAAGGTTGATCACCTCTACATTAATCAATATGGAGAACTTAATTTCAGTCATGACAAATGCATTCAATTAATATATATAGAGTGCCATGCACTTAGGAATTTAGTTGTCCATAGACCAATCTGTTAAACATGATTAATTTCATTTTGATTTAAATAATTATAATATAATGCTATGCAAATAAATTAGTCAAATCATATATAAGATAATTTATGAGTTTTAAAATTTTAACATGTCAAATAAGTAAATTCTGTTAATGATATTACAGATGATAAATTAATACAAAAATCCCCATACAAAATAACTATATAAGACAACTTGTAGATGAAAATCAGTGCACATAAAAATCACGTATATACAAATGGTTTTCACCTCACCAATTTCAAATTTATGTACGAAGTACGGATCCTGATAATTTTCAACATGAAAATCGGTATATATAAAGGATTACGCTTATTTCATTAATGATAATTTTCTAAAAACTGAAAACTTTAATTGTAAAAAACACACTTATTTCTCTAAACGTAACATGTACCCATGTAAAATTCACACGTACTTTTATTGTTGATATTTTCCATGATTTTACCATATTTGTGGTATTTGATGATAAAGAGCAATTTCTTCCATTTTTATTTTTGTTTTTTCTGGAGGGGATATATGTTATGTAACATCCTATCATTATTCGATCCTATTCTAACAATTCAACCCTAATCCTCTCACCAACAAACGAAGGATCCAAATCCTAATAACATTAACACTAATTTTCAATTTTCTTAAGTATATCATTGTTTGGAGGAAATTCTTCCATTTATCAAGTTGTAACAATCACTTAAACTGACAAACAATTAAGTCAACATACAAAACATTATTAGAAATCTAATTTTATACATACGTAAACAAAACGTGGCGTATGAATAGATATGTAAATCTTCTATTTAACTTGCTTTTTAAAGAAATGATGGGGTTGACCACTTAACATCAAATTTTTATGCTTAAAGCTTCAAATGGAAATTGTTTATTTGTAGAAGTATTCATCTTACCACAAGCAAAGGAAACCACAAAAAGTCATCACTTTAAGCAAAGTTCATTACCAAAAATAATAAGAATATAGTATGGAAACAACTAAACAAGCCAAAGTCACAACACCAAATTTGTCAAATGTAAGTTTATGCCGTAAAGTGAAGCTACTAAATGAAATAGACTACGTCTTGAATCTAGTCGTCTTCATTTTGATTCTCAGCTAATGTAAGCTTTAAGATAATAACTTCTCAAGTTTGTTTTACACTAGAGGTGGTTATTGGCTGCCTAGGTGGGGCAAGTACGCGCCAATGTTACAAAAATGGAGATCAAATTAGGGCTCACACAAAAGTCGTACACTCGTACGTGTTATGAACTTATTAAGTCATTAAGGCTTAAGGCTTAAGGGAGTAAGATATTAAGACTTTGTGAGTTCAGTTCAATTAAGCTAAAATCAACTTAAAAGAACAGGGCCAAGGGGTTCTACTGTTAATGTGAGTATTGTAAAATAACATATCGTTGCTAATAGATTAATTGGTTTTATTATTGATTTTTCAGGAGCACTAATTTCTGCATGCTAGAATTTACATTTCGGAATTTCAAACTTATGCATGCTAAAATTGTCATACAACAAACCGATTTGCCTTAATATCTGTGTAAAAACAAACTAATCAAAGTACTAAGGCCTTGTTCTCCTCGTCTATTTTTACTTATTTTCAGCAAAAATAAGTTCAGTTCAGCAAAAATAAGTTTAGATCAACAAAAATAAGTTCAGTTCAGCAAAAATCAGTTTTAATCCTTAATAAATTACTAATGATTTCAGCAAAAATAAGTTCAGTTCAGCAAAAATAAGTTCAGATAAGTAAAAATAAGTTCGGTTCAGCAAAATTTAGTTCAGATAAGTAAAAATAGGTTCCGTTCAACAAAAATAAGTTGGGAAGAACAGGGCCTAAGATTAAGCATAATCGCCATGCAGGATTGCACGATACAAACATTGTAACCAAATCATTAGGAAAGATGTTATTAAAGGCGAACTAAACATCAACATAATTACGTCTAAAAAAGTTAAGGAGGTTAAGAATTTAAGAAGTGAAAGCAATAACTTACCAACAATTGCGAATTCAATTGGAAAAGAGGAAGGAGGTGTTCTGAATGAAAACTCAGGACCTTTTTTGCTACATTTGTAATAATACGTTGTGCTCGGCTTCAACGGTCCTATAACAACATTGTGTATTCTTCCCGAACTATATAAAAAATAATGGTACGTCTTGTGATCGCCCTTAGCATATGACTCGTATTCTCCTGACTTCGTTCCATACTCTACTATCGACTGTGATGACATTCCGTCTGTTATCCATGACACCCTTATATGGTCGTCCCCCACCAACGATATATGTACCTAGCACATTATAAATATTAATACCGTCACAAAAAATTCACATGCATGTATTAATTGAAATTTCGCTACAAAAGATGAATAATAGCTAGGGCTTATTAATTATGATATGGGTTCTAATACGGTCATGATCGAGGTCATCCACTAGTACAAAGTTATTAATTGGATCAAAATGTTAAAGATGTTAGCCCATACTAGGCTAGACTTGCATGTTTAACTTTGACAATTTCGAATAAGGTATGTAAGTGACAAATTAAACCTGTTGAGGATCCGATTCTGAACGATTATGGGAGGTAAGTATAACATTTCGAGCTAGGGGTCGAGCAAAATCATTAGGAGATGTAGCAAATGATAAATGAGGAAGAATTGAGGAGTAAAGGAAAGAGTTGAGGAGGAAGGAAAGGAGTAATTTTATGCACCAAGTCTTTGGTATTGCCATATCTTTTAGGAACTAAAGTGATTAGAGAAATATGTATGGTTATCAATTGTTGATCGTTTTGAGGACATGTAATTGTGAGTATATATATATGTATGTTAGAATTAAAAAATCATGGAATATTGTGGAATTGTGGTGCCATTTTAGTGGCGTGAAGCAAGGCTAATCAAGATAAGAAATAAACCACAAGTGAATTAAACCGTCAATTTCAAGATTAATTATGATAGCAACATAAAAATAAAAATTATGTAACCGCCGACGCGCAAAAATTAATAGATTGGACATGCCTAATATTTGTTGAGAATTTCTACAAATAGATTGGAGATGTCCGATATTCATTATCCAATATTGTTGTCTATACTCATTAATTATTTAATTGTTTGGGAATGCCCAATTAATTTTTCAAAAAATAATTAAATCATATTTTGGCTATTTATTCATTTCTATGTCAGATTATGAATATTATCTTTAATTTCGGCTCACTTCTATAATATCATATTTACAATTTAATCAACAATACGAAAAGCTTATATTTGGAGAGTGCCTAATTAAATATATTTGGGCACTCCCTAAAATATGTATTTGGTATTACATCGTCATTACGCGTTGTCGTTCACATAATCATTGGGTAGCGACATGTTGTTAAGTAGAGTTTTTCTCTCAATTTTAGGTGATTTTGTGATGAATTATTACGGGGCTCTTGTGACTCTCTAAACACATACAAAAAAAATATTGTTATTTCCTTCTTTACTGATCCAAATTTATTTTCCTATTTGGTGTAAAATTTGTGTTATTCAGATTCCAAGAACGAGGATGTGTATTACTTACATGAAGCATTTAACCCGATAACCATTAGTTTTCGGCACTACTGCATTTGGGGCACTCAGTTTGGGTTGGAATCCGGCCGTTGGACTAACTGGATATTTCTTGACCGGAATTGAAAACATTTTGTTTTTAAAATGACTTGTACGTAAAATGGCATGGACTGAAAGTGACCTTAATTTTTTTACCGGTAAATCATTTAATTGAACTCAACTGAACTTGAACTGAAAATGATTCAAATTGAAATTGACTTGTGCAAAACTTGGAAAAACGGTGTATCAAACTAAACTAAACTGAATTTAGAGCAACTTTTTTAATCAATTGACTAAACCTAATTTGAACTGAATTGAAAGTAAATTGAAGTAATCTAACATCCTATTTTATGTAAAAATAACATGTTATTTTTTTATCTTTACTTAATTTAAAATTAAACAATTTTCTTTTAAAATTGATTAATAAGACACATTATATATTGGAATCAATATAAAAATGGAAGCTTTCTACTTTTGATAATGATTGATAGTATATGTCGATAAACATGATTATATAGTTAAACAAGCAAATTTTCAACAATGTTGTTCAAGACAACTAATATTAGACGCATTTCTTTTTAGATGTTAGGAGGTCATAGAACTACATTTTGGATAAGTTTAATCAAATTGATAACAACTAACTTCACATCACAATTCTTTTGTATTCAAATAGAGAGAGTTCTAACTTATAAAAAGAATCTGAAATAACCCGATTATAAACTAAAAATGAATGTGGATTCTCACTAAGTTTTTTTTTTTTTCGTAATATGTTATTGATTGAATTGAAGTGGATCTGACCAAAATAGTTTAAGCCTGGATTAAAGTGTTCCCGAATTAAGAACAACCTAAACTTGATTGGATTGAACCAAGGGGATGAAATTAAACAACCGAGAATAACGTCAATTGAAATGCCCCGAACCCAACTAAGTCAACTCAAAATTATACCACCAACCCGAATTGATACCCTTAGCAGCTATATATTAATCTATAATGCATAGGAGATGCATGGAAAGGCGCTACTAGATGGAGCTCGAGCAGTAATCTCACAAACTATTTATTTATTTATTTATTTATTCATTTTTAGTATTAGTATTTTTGATTAGGAGAATTAAATGGACTATCCTATATCAAAAGGATAGCCTATAGCATCTTTCCTTGAAATATCGGAAAGAACAGAGTCAGAAGGGTGAAACCAACAAGTAAGATTCTGAAGCTAGATAGTTAGGGCCAAAATAGTCAACAACTTGATTGATCTCTCTTTGATTGGATGTGTTGTTTACTGTTATGGAGTTGGCCAGTTATTATTCACGGAATTAATTATTGTAATGTTATCTCCTTCAATAATAATAATAATAATAATAATAAGGTTGTCGATGTTTAACATTACGGCACATAAACTGGATAGGAGACTTTTCATGGAGTGCTTTAGCTCCTAAGATTAATAATTTGGCATTCATGATTTCGAATTATTATTGGGGGTGAATATTTTTAATCACTCTATCATTTTTCTGGGTAGTGGATTTTGGTTATAAAATCATTTTCGATCGATTTGGATAGCAACTTGGTTTTATATTAGTAATCAGTGGCCAAACAAACCCCACCAAACTATACATACTGGTTTGTTCAACTTTAATTATTTAGCGGTTAGTTCTCTAATATACTAAAGATTTTCCATAGGGTTCTTGTTAAAGTCTTTTTATTTATTACGTAGGGGCACTTAAAGATATATTGTGTGTCTTCGAGATGATGATTATACATTACATTCATGTTTAGCAATCTCACAAATTTAAACTATGCTCAAATTTCTTAACCAAATACGAAAAATTTTAGAGCTTTAACGACTGACCATTGAGATGAAGAATTGTTCGAAGAGAGTTTGGTTGATCAATTATGATAAACGCGTTTGACGTTGTGACATTATACTTTTGAGCTAGGCCATGTGATGGTTTCGTGTAAGGAGTTTGGTCAATTAACGGTTCACATTTTATGGAAGATGTTTGTTGATGATCGCCTAAAATTAGCATAGGCTTATGAAATTTTGTTTAAGGTAGAGGTTCTACATTTTTTTTATGAGAATTACTTCTTGGATTTGGTTCAAGGTGGAGTTAACTTGTTTGGTCGATTTCAAGTCAATGTGGTTTTGTTCTTTTGTGACTAGCCGAGATTGTGTTGAAAAATATTTTTGTTTTATGGAATGCTTCCTAAAGTTATGGAATATTTCCTAAGTTCACACACCTTCTATGATGGATAATTGAGTTATATTTCGAAAATACTCTAAGGTTTTATTAGGGTTCTCTTGTGCTATAAAAGGACTCTTTAGTAGATTAATTAGATCATACCTTTAAGCCAATAGTATTTAGCACTCCTTGCATATTCTTTTGTTATTTTCTCAATTATAGTGAAGGATTTCTCTTTGTTGATATAAGTCTAATTTCACCGAATCACGTAAATAATCCTTGTGTGCTAGCATTCTTTATTATTTTTTTTCTCATTCTTATTATTTCATTGACTTATTCGGCATTAATCAAACAAAATTATACCTAATTTCATTACACCTTATATCCAAATAATATATCACTATAAATTATGAAAGAACATTCAATTTTTTGCATTGAATGTTAAATTATAACTAACCCTATTATTTTAATTATAATCTTACAAAATTCATTATAAATAACTTATTACTAGTATAGTTCCCGTGAGTTGCATGAGCCATATAATTATTTTATCTTGATAATTGTTTAAATTCAGATTTGTAGATTATTTGTATTTTTAAAACAAATACAAATTATATAATTGATTATATTATGAGTATAATTCATTTAAAACAATTAGGATTTTTTTGATAATAAGTACCTAATGTTTTCAGATTTTTTTAAAATAAGTACCTAATCAATTTTTTTTTATTTAAGTACCTACTACTTACATTTTTCTTAATTTTAAGTACCTAATGACGGATCGGAATTGTTAAAATTCTGGTATATAATCCATTTGTGGGGCCCACGTTTACCCATTTTCATCTTTATTAAAACCATTTTCTTCCTTTCAATAAACCAACTATCAAAAACAATTTCAAATAGTAATGAAAATATTGGAAAAGCTATTTATTTATGTCAAATATTTTGAGTTCTTGAATAAATGCATGTCAGTTTGATCTTCCTTTAATTTTTTGAATTTCACATAACTCACGCTTAATTGAAAATTTTTCTTCTATATAATGGTTTTCTTTTTCTATTTTCATTTTGTGGTTTAATTAGGGGCTTTAATATAGGTTTTAGAAAGAACGAGAACATCGTGTTCGGTGGAAAAAATGAAAATTATAATAATGGAGGTGTTGTCAATCAAGAAAATAAATCAGAAAAGTAAAATAAATGAGGTTTAATGGAAGTTTTATGGGAAATAAAGATGTTTATTAAATGGAGGTTAAATGGGAGGGGGAAAGAGAAAGAAAGGAAAAAAAGAGGTTTAATGGAAGGTTAATGGAGGACGAAAGAGAGAAAAAAAAAGGTTTAATAATGGTGGAAGAAAGAGAATGAAAGTAAGAAAAAAAGGTTTAATAGAAGGAGAAAGGAAAAAAAAAGGAATATTAGGAAGGAATTAATAATAAAAAAAAACTAGGTGTGGACCCCACAAACGGATTTTTTGACAGAATTTAATTACTTCCGTTATCTGGTATCTATGTTAAAGAAAAACATTAGTATTAGGTACTTAAATAAAAAAAAATTGATTAGGTACTTATTTTAAAATTTTCGGAAACATTAGGTACTTATTATCAAATAATCCAAACAATTCTGTAAAAATTATCACATATATTGTTATAATTTCGATTTACTCATGGAAATAATGTCATCTAACAACTTTATTTATAACTCTATAAATAACTTACTATTTTTTATTGATTTAAATAAATTTTAGGAAACATAGAATTATAATAGATGATGATTTGAAAATAATATGATATAAAAAAAATTAAAAAAATCAAATAAAAGATAGGACTACAATCATTGCTAAAATCCCAAAAAAAATGATAATAACAATAATCATTGTTACCAATAGATTAAGGAAAAAAAAAGTATGTACTTTCTGCCTAAATAGTTTATATTATATATTATCATTGAGATTTTATTTTGCTATAGTGTTTGTTTGAAAATGATTTGGTGGGAAGGGGTTAAAAGGAATATGAAAATTTTAGATGTACAAGAGAATGAGATTCTCGATAGCAGGGGATGGGAGAGGAAAATTTATGTGAATGACCACATGGAATGATTAATTTTGTTTCATGTAGCATACCCCGATTTTGGAATTAAGGCTCTAATTGATTAATTTGATTGCTTGATATGGCGTTTTTTTTCAAACTATCGGTATTCCATGTAGTACTTTTATATATTTAAGCTATTAAATTCACGTGCAAAATTATTGATAATTTTTTAATATTATTAAAATCGTTGTAATTTATTAGATCTCATTATTATTATTTTAAAACTGTTGGAATTTTGTGTAATAATTTTATTGTTGAACTATTAAAATTGCTTGCAATAATATTGTTGATAATTTTTTAATATTATTGAAATTCTTATAATTTTTACGCCTCAATATTATCTTCTTAAAACTATTGCTATCCTATGCAACAATTTTATATTTGAACTATTAAAATCCACTGATACTATTAATAATAGGTCATTTATGTTATAGAAAATAGGGTTTAATAGAGAGTATTTGTGGGAGAGAATAAACTTGCCTTCTTATTTNTATTTGTGGGAGAGAATAAACCTGTCTTCTTATTCAGTACCAAAATATATATATATATACAAGCATTAAGGGTTTCCTGTAGAATAAACCCTAGTATCCAAAATATTCTAGATCATACCTAAGGGGTATAATGGACATCCATAAAATAATAATATTTTATAACACTCCCTCTTGGATATCCATTATAAAGCAAATATACATCATTTTATAATGCGCATGTGCAATGCTGCCTCATTAAAAACCTTAACAGGAAAACCCAGTGGGAAAAACCATAGCTAAGGGAAAAAGAGTACAGCGCGCATTGACTCCCCCTCATGATATCATCCGTTGAGATCCTTGAGATGACGCAACCCGATTTGATGAACTAATTTCTTGAATGTAGCAGTAGGAAGCGCCTTGGTAAATAGATCTGCTAAATTTTCGCTTGAACGAATCTGTTGGACACTAATCTCACTATTCTTCTGAAGGTCATGGGTGAAGAAAAACTTTGGCAAAATATGCTTCGTCCTGTCACCTTTAATGTACCCTTCCTTGAGTTGTGCAATACAGGCTGCATTGTCTTCATATAATGTAGTCGGAGCTTGTTTTCCACATAAACGACCACAATCTTCTTGTATGTGCTGAATTAGAGACCTTAGCCATACACATTCTCGACTAGCCTCATGAATTGCTAAAATTTCTGCATGATTAGAAGAAGTAGCAGCAATGGTTTGTTTCATGGAACGCCAAGAGATTGCGGTACCACCATATGTAAATACATATCCAGTTTGTGATCGAGCAACATGAGGATCTGATAAATACCCTGCATCTGCAAAACCAACTAATTCTTCTTTGGAGGTGTTAGAAAAGAACAAACCTTTATCTTTCGTACCTTGTAGATAGCGAAATATATGCTTAACCCCATTCCAATGCCTTCGGGTAGGACATGAGCTAAACCTTGCTAATAGATTGATAGAGAATGATATGTCGGGTCTTGTGTGACTAGCAAGGTACATCAATGCTCCTATTGCACTTAGATATGGTACTTCAGGACCAAGAATCTCTTCATCATTTTCCCGAGGGCGAAAAGGATCTTTATCAACATCTAGTGATCTTACAACCATTGGGCTAGTTAACGGATGTGCTTTATCCATATAAAATCTTCTGAGCACCTTCTCTGTGTATGTAGTTTGATGCACAAGGATTCCTTCTTTTAGGTGCTCAATTTGTAGCCCTAAACAAAATTTTTTCTTACCAAGATCTTTCATTTCAAACTCTTTTTTCAAGTATTCCACTGTTATTGAAACCTCTTCTGGAGTTCCAATGATATTCAAATCATCAAAATAGACAGCAATAATCACAAAACCCNGACAGCAATAATCACAAAACCTGACCCGAATTTCTTTATGAAAATACAAGGGCTAATAGGGTCATTTTTATAATTTTCTTTCAACAAATATTCACTAAGGCGATTGTACCACATACGTCCTGATTGTTTCAATCAATAAAGGGATCTATTTAACTTAATACAATGTTGTTCTCGAGAACGCGAACCAGTTGCTTCAGGCAACTTGAAACCTTCCGGGAGTTTCATGTATATATCACTATCAAGTGGGCCGTATAAGTAAGCTGTTACAACATCCATTAGTCGTAAATCAAGTCCATGTCTTACTGCCAGACTAATTAAGAATCTGAAAGTAGTTGCATCCACCACAGGAGAATATGTCTCCTCAAAATCAATACCAGGTCTTTGTGAGAATCCTTGTGCAACTAAACGTGCTTTGTGTCTCACAATTTCACCCTTTTCATTTCTTTTCCGCACAAAGACCCATTTATATCCCACTGGTTTTACACCTTCAGGTATACGAACTACTGGCCCAAATACTTCTCTCTTTGCAAGTGATTTCAATTCTGCATCAATTGCTTCTTTCCATTTTGGCCAATCATCTCTTTTCCTACATTCTTCAATGGACTTAGGCTCATGATCCTCTTTTTCATTCATAACATCAAGTGCTACATTATATGCAAACACATCATCGACGTCGATTTCATTTCGGTTCCAAGTTATTCTAGACATGACATAATCTGTTGAGATCTCTTCATTTTCAGGTACCTGAGGTTCTTCTAGAACACTATCATTTGTCATGTCTATGGTCTCTTCTGGAGATCCTTCATTTATTGCTTCCTCAATCTGGCCATTACTTATCATTGCTCCTTTTCTTTTCCGAGGATTCTTATCTTTGGAACCTACTGGTCTACCACGCTTCAGGCGTGCCTTAGACTCATGAGATTGTCCTTCAGGGACATCAATCTTGATAGGAGCATTTACAGCTGGTATATGTGACTTAGTTACTCTATTTAGGTCAGTAAATGCGTCTGGCAATTGATTTGCTAAGCTTTGTAAATTAATTATCTTTTGGACTTCCAATTCACATTGTTTAGTGCGAGGATCAAGGTGGTTTAATGATGATTCATTCCAACTAATTTCATTTTCCAGCTGCTTGTTCTCTCCCCCTAATGCTGGGAAAACTAACTCGTTAAAGTGACAATCTGCAAAACGAGCAGTAAATAGATCACCTGTTAATGGCTCTAGGTATCTAATTATTGATGGGGATTCAAACCCGACATATATGCCCAGCCTCCTTTGAGGACCCATCTTAGAGCGTTGTGGTGGAGCAATTGGAACATACACAACACATCCAAGAATTCTTAGATGGGAAATATCTGGTTCCTGACCACAAACCAATTGTGATGGGGAGAATTTATGTTTACTGGTTGGCCTGATGCGAATTAGTGCTGCAGCATGTAAAATAGCATGTCCCCAAGTAGAAATCGGTAGATCCGACTTCATAAGTAATGGTCTAGCAATCAACTGAAGACGTTTAATTAGTGATTCTGCAAGACCATTTTGTGTATGAACATGTGCTACAGGATGTTCAACATTTATTCCAATAGCCATACAATAATCATTAAAAGCCTTTGAAGTAAATTCACCAGCATTATCCAGACGTATATTCTTAATAGGAAAATCTGGAAATTGTGCTCATAATCTTATCAATTGAGCAAGTAACCTCGCAAACGTCAGATTGCGGGTTGATAGTAAGGGNTTGATAGTAAGGACACATGTGACCATCTAGTCGATGCATCGATTAAAACCATAAAATATCTAAATGGTCCACATGGTGGATGTATTGGTCCACATATGTCTCCTTGTATACGTTCAAGGAAAGAAATAGATTCATAATTTATTTTCGCTGGTGATGGCCGAATGATCAACTTTACCTTGGGAGCAAGCAGCACAAGAATAATCATTTTGAAGAATCTGCTAGCTCTTCAAAGAATGTCCATGTTATTTTCAATTATTTTTCGCATCATTGATGAACCGGGATGGCCTAACCGGTCATGCCAAACTATAAAGCTATCTGTAAACTTCTGGTTTACAATAGCATATGTCTCAATAACATTAATCTTTGTGTAGTACAAGCCAGTGGAGAGTGCAGATAATCTCTCCAAAACCTGCTTAGTGCCTTGGGTTATACTCGTAATTTGAAGGAATTCATTATTTCCTTCACTTATTGTCTCAATATGGTATCCGTTTTGACGGATATCTTTAAAACTCAATAAATTTCTTTGAGACTTAGGGGAGTACAAAGCATCAACAATTTCGAATTTTGTTCCCATAGGCATCAATATAGTTGCTCTTCCGGAGCCTTCAATAATGTTTGCACTACCGGATATAGTATTCACACTTATATTATTCATCATCAATTGAGAAAAATATCTCTTATTTTTAAGTATTGTATGAGTAGTTGCACTATCAGCTAGACATATTTCTTCACCATTTATTGTTAATTGAGCTTGGAGAGCATTCATGTTCTTCAAATAAAATAATAGAAAGTAAATAACATATCCTAAAATATCCAAATATTCAAAGTAACTAAAATAAGATTAAAGTAACAAAGTCTTAAAGCACAAAACAAACTATTAAACTATCAAGTTCATGCATAAAATAACAAAGCCAAAGTAAATAACATAAATTATTCTACCTAAATTATGAATGTAAACTACTAAATCTTTATTTGTTAATAGACATAATTATTATTGACTTAATTATTCCCTTCAGGGGTGGTGAAGAAATCTGCAACCTCCAGGTGTGTTGTATCACCATTATCAAAATCACCTTCGCCATCTTCGTATACCAAGTTAGTCTCCACTTTCTTTCCTTTCTTTTTCAGAGACTGCTGATAAAGGTCAACAAGATGCTTTGGTGTACGACATATACGAGACCAGTGGCCCTTTCCTCCACAACGGTAGCACATAGTCTCACTTTTAGCCTTCTCATGCTTTTTACTACCATCCTCATTATCCCACTTCCGGTGAGAATATGAGTTTTTGAAATGACCACCTCTACCTCTATAATATCCACGACCTCTTCTGCGGCCATGACTTCCACCACGACCTCGACCACTGCTGCTGGCAGGGCCTCTATTGTTAATTCGTATCCCATTGTGGGATGCAGCATTCACTTCAGGGAATGCAGTAGAGCCAGTTGGCCGTGATTCATGAATTTTCAATAAAAGCTCATCATTTTGTTCAGCCACTAGAAGACAAGATATCAATTCAGAATATTTTTTAAAGCCCTTTTCACGATATTGTTTACTCAATAAGAGATTATCCTTGTGAAAAGTGGTATATGTCTTTTCCAACATATCCTCATCAGTTATTTTTTCTCCACATAATTTCAGTTTAGAAGTGATTCTAAACATGGCTGAGTTATACTCACTTACTGATTTAAAATCTTGTAATCTTAAATTAAGCCATTCATAACGAGCTTGAGGGAGGATAACATTTTTCTGGTGGTCGTACCTTTCCTTTAAATTATTCCAAAGCACCATTGGGTCTTTCACAGTTAAATATTCAGTCTTAAGGGCCTCATGAAGGTGATGGCGAAGGAATATCATAGCTTTAGCTTTGTCTTGACTGTTTTCTTGATTTCCTGCTTTGATAGTTTTTCCAAGACCTTTTGCATCTAGATGAATTTCAGCATCCAATACCCAAGACAAATAATTCTTTCCAGTAATATCAAGGGCCGCAAATTCAAGTTTTGCTAGGTTTGACATAATTTACTATATCAAAATTATATTGCAAATTAGGAACTATTATATAGTGTAATAAATGTATATATGCCACGAATTTACTGATAAATGAGTCAAGTAATCAACAATGACAAATTTATTAGATTTGAATATAACAAGTAAGCATTACCTACATATATATTGTATATACAAATTGACAAACACTTACGAAGTCATGAGCCATACAATGCATGAATACACTAATGACTAATATGTTCGTACTAAACATACCTATTATTAGTATCTTTAGGGGTAGATTAGTCTTTGGACTTTTGGGTTTATATACTCAAATTGGGACATACTTTTTCACTACTTCTCTCTAAAGCTTAATTGTCCACGGTAAAGTTGTAACTTTTAATATTATATGTCGTATGAAGGGTACATAATTAATTAAAAAAAGATAGATACAAAATAAATCTTTTATATCAGTAGTTCAATATCACTTGGAAATTAAGAGCAAAACTAATAATAATAATAAAAATTCAGATTAAATACTTGATTAATTAATAATCTATTAAAACAGATCAAAAGGAAAATTATTGTAATTCCAAAAGCCTCAAAAAACAAAACAAGTTAAAATTGTCAGTAGTTCAAATGTGAATTAAAAAAAAAACTGCTTAAATATTGTTAATTCGTCAAAGACCGTTAATGTTTATCTATTCATACAATTAGATCTAATGTAGAGCACTCATACAATATACGTAGTACAAAATATTAAGTCAGAGCACATAATACCCTCAACAAGCTAATAAAATTATTAATAAGAATATATTATACTCATATACCATACATAGATGTACTCGTACTAATCAGAGGAAAAAAAAATTGTATACCAATTCAATTAAATTGTGAGTTGTCACATAGAATAACTATTGATTTCAACGTTAATCCACCATATAAAACAAAAGAAAAAGGATTTGAGAGATACTATCCGATAACAAACACAAAGACATGCACGTAAAATACTAGTCAATAAAATTTATGTGCCTAATAAATTTATCATGTTCTCATAATGTAACTACATCCACGCATAGAGTATTTATAATGAATGAAAGAGTATGCTAAGTATTTACCACCGCTGACTCATTGAAAACTTTAAAATCCAATTAAGGTTTATGCATATGAAGTACTATATTATACTAATTGTCAAACATGATATCAATCTACAAAGATCATTATTCAAAACAGACTAATTACTCAATCATAAATTATATGAGTAAAGCGTGCGTACCAATTTGGTGAGCAATATTTGTGAATAGATTGGTTCGACCAAATAACTTCAATCAGAGACTCGTGCTGATAACTTGTTATTAAAAATAGGGTTTAATAGGGAGTATTTGTGGGAGAGAATAAACCTGTCTTCTTATTCAGTACCAAAGTATATATATATATACAAGCATTAAGGGTTTCCTGTAGAATAAACCCTAGTATCCAAAATATTCTAGATCATACCTAAGGGGTATAATGGACATTCATAAAATAATAATATTTTATAACAA
>PYUH01004005.1:586664-632422 GCA_016808085.1 Suaeda aralocaspica | reverse complement strand
TTTTTTCTCCACATAATTTCAGTTTAGAAGTGATTCTAAACATGGCTGAGTTATACTCACTTACTGATTTAAAATCTTGTAATCTTAAATTAAGTCATTCATAACGAGCTTGAGAGAGGATAACATTTTTCTGGTGGT
The DNA here is from genome assembly GCA_016808085.1 of Suaeda aralocaspica. Lineage (NCBI taxonomy): Eukaryota > Viridiplantae > Streptophyta > Magnoliopsida > Caryophyllales > Amaranthaceae > Suaeda > Suaeda aralocaspica. The sequence goes on along the minus strand of PYUH01004005.1, from coordinate 632,284 downwards.
CGTACCTTTCCTTTAAATTATTCCAAAGCACCATTGGGTCTTTCACAGTTAAATATTCAGTCTTAAGGGCCTCATGAAGGTGATGGCGAAGGAATATCATAGCTTTAGCTTTGTCTTGACTGTTTTCTTGATTTCCTGCTTTGATAGTTTTTCCAAGACCTTTTGCATCTAGATGAATTTCAGCATCCAATACCCAAGACAAATAATTCTTTCCAGTAATATCAAGGGCCGCAAATTCAAGTTTTGCTAGGTTTGACATAATTTACTATATCAAAATTATATTGCAAATTAGGAACTATTATATAGTGTAATAAATGTATATATGCCACGAATTTACTGATAAATGAGTCAAGTAATCAACAATGACAAATTTATTAGATTTGAATATAACAAGTAAGCATTACCTACATATATATTGTATATACAAATTGACAAACACTTACGAAGTCATGAGCCATACAATGCATGAATACACTAATGACTAATATGTTCGTACTAAACATACCTATTATTAGTATCTTTAGGGGTAGATTAGTCTTTGGACTTTTGGGTTTATATACTCAAATTGGGACATACTTTTTCACTACTTCTCTCTAAAGCTTAATTGTCCACGGTAAAGTTGTAACTTTTAATATTATATGTCGTATGAAGGGTACATAATTAATTAAAAAAAGATAGATACAAAATAAATCTTTTATATCAGTAGTTCAATATCACTTGGAAATTAAGAGCAAAACTAATAATAATAATAAAAATTCAGATTAAATACTTGACTAATTAATAATCTATTAAAACAGATCAAAAGGAAAATTATTGTAATTCCAAAAGCCTCAAAAAACAAAACAAGTTAAAATTGTCAGTAGTTCAAATGTGAATTAAAAAAAAAACTGCTTAAATATTGTTAATTCGTCAAAGACCGTTAATGTTTATCTATTCATACAATTAGATCTAATGTAGAGCACTCATACAATATACGTAGTACAAAATATTAAGTCAGAGCACATAATACCCTCAACAAGCTAATAAAATTATTAATAAGAATATATTATACTCATATACCATACATAGATATACTCGTACTAATCAGAGGAAAAAAAAATTGTATACCAATTCAATTAAATTGTGAGTTGTCACATAGAATAACTATTGATTTCAACGTTAATCCACCATATAAAACAAAAGAAAAAGGATTTGAGAGATACTATCCGATAACAAACACAAAGACATGCACGTAAAATACTAGTCAATAAAATTTATGTGCCTAATAAATTTATCATGTTCTCATAATGTAACTACATCCACGCATAGAGTATTTATAATGAATGAAAGAGTATGCTAAGTATTTACCACCGCTGACTCATTGAAAACTTTAAAATCCAATTAAGGTTTATGCATATGAAGTACTATATTATACTAATTGTCAAACATGATATCAATCTACAAAGATCATTATTCAAAACAGACTAATTACTCAATCATAAATTATATGAGTAAAGCGTGCGTACCAATTTGGTGAGCAATATTTGTGAATAGATTGGTTCGACCAAATAACTTCAATCAGAGACTCGTGCTGATAACTTGTTATTAAAAATAGGGTTTAATAGGGAGTATTTGTGGGAGAGAATAAACCTGTCTTCTTATTCAGTACCAAAGTATATATATATATACAAGCATTAAGGGTTTCCTGTAGAATAAACCCTAGTATCCAAAATATTCTAGATCATACCTAAGGGGTATAATGGACATTCATAAAATAATAATATTTTATAACAATTTATTTATTTAATTTTTTTTTTATAAAATTGGAATATGCAAAGTAATTGTATGAGCTTCCATGCATTAGTAGTAAATTAATTTTAAAAACAAAATGACATAATACCACTTTATTAAAATATTGCTAATAACATTAGGGGGTCTAATTAAGTTGCTTGTACTTTGTTCATTTTAAATATTGTACAATAATCATTGTTTTTTTCTTAAAAAAAATTAATCAGCCCTCTATCACATATTGACTTATAAATTTATAAACTTTTCTTTATTTGATTGATTAATATGCCCCACAAATTAAAAGTCGTCTCTAGCTAACCACTTACTAGCCTTGTACTCTACAAAAATTATGAACAATATTATATAGAGAAATAAAAATTATCTACGTTATTATTAATTATAGAAATCAATGAAAAAACAAAACTATGAAATTACAAAAAGAAAAAAAATATCAGGTCATTTTCTTTAGTTTTATTTAACAAAAAGAGAATATACAACATAATAATATTAGTTTACATACAATAGTAGCATATTTAAACAAAAATGATATGTAATCACATTACTAGATTAAATATACTCCTTTTTACTAATAATATTAGAAGCAAAAAATAAAATTCTTATTTTTAATTACATCTCAACATTATCTTTATTAAATATTGCTATCACGTGCAATAATTTTATATTTGAACAATTAAAATTACTAGTAACTATTAAAAATATATCATTGTTATAGAAAGAGAGTTTTTAGAGAAGAGTATTAGGAGATAATAGTTTTGTATTCATATTATTAAATCATGAGAGACTACATACATATATATAGACATGTGAAACAATTAGGGTTTCCTTAGAGGATTATAAACCTAGTATCTAGAATATACTAGAATAATCATAGGGGTATAATAGGCCTCCACTAAATACATATATTATATAACACTCCCCCTTGGATGACCATTATCGAATAATATGCCTCGTTAAAACCTTACTAAGAAAAATCATGTGGGAACAAAAACCTAGTGAAGGAAAAAGAGTACATCACTTTCGTAATACACTTTATGATGTTGCCTCATTAAACCTCACCAGGAAAATCCAATGCAGGACAAAATNTGGGACAAAACCATGGTTAAGGGAAAAAGAGTGCAACACGTATTTTCTCCCCCTAATGAATGCATAACTTGAGATCTTTTAGAATAATGAACCCAACGTCTTTGGTAGTAGCTTCGCACTTGAAGTAGAATAAAATTCAACTCCTTGGTAGTTGATCCTTCCTTATTGGACTTTAATCTTCAACATGAGATATATTCATTTCTTCATACTCTTGAAAATAATACATATGTTGTGTTTATCATTACTTCATCTTTGTTAAATTGCCACAAATATTAAACTTATGCTTTCTTCTGGAACTTATATAAAATAACTATTAATAATTACATATTGATAATAATTTATGGCAACTTGTGATATAATCAACATCATTGTCTAATCTTATGTAAATTAGTAATTACATTTAAGTAATAATTATTTGTTTATGGTTCTTCTGGACCATAAAAGGATTATCCTTATAATATCAAGTTCTCAAATGAACATAAGATTCTGATTAGCACTCACATACTCAAACTTCAGGTTGAGTGTTGTTAATTTAGTCTTAAACTCTTTAGGAGTTTGATAATAATGTCACCATTGTCCATTGAGGTGTTCAAAATACTTCGTATAGAACTTGAAGCACTAGATATTTGACTATGTCTTGTACAAGTTCTTCTGAAACTTTTTATGCATAATTCACAACATGCTATTAAAACGCCTTCATCTGTATAATTTCATCACAATTGGAGTATAAAATTTTTAATGTAAATTTTCATACTATTGCAAACACAACATAATATATAATGGACAAAATTTTACGTATATCACAATTATTGTATAAAATTAGTACATGTAATATAATGAGATGTGAAATTTATATGAACAAGATTTTGAGCATAAAACATATACTACGTATATAATGAGTGACGCATCTAACTAATCACTATTTGACACATGCAATGAATAATGCGTTTATCTACAACTCACACATGCACATAAATGTAAGACTAAAAAAATGCAAGACACTGTACAATGTGAATTTCAAAAATCCATTGTTGGACTTCTAGTCCTTAATGATCATCAGTATGCATCTTTAGTTGGACTTCAAGTCCATGATTATCTCTGATCATTGTCAATATGTCGACATAAAAGTGGACTTTTATTTCAGATCCCTATTCTCAAATCCACTACTTTTGCATATGCATATAATCCATCGGTTTCATCATATACCGGTATCACATTTTTCAAGATATAATTTGCATGCTATTTTACAAGGATATTTGAATACATTTCTCATTGGTACCATTAGTCAATTATAACATCTAAGTTCTTATATCATAGGTCATCTGTTATAATTCAGATATCTATACCACTTCCGGGGCATACATTATGACATTAATATACCGTTACACTGTCAATAGTGTCAATTGCACCATCTTGCTATATATTCCATATTTATTTTGGAACCGATCATCCAACCTACACTTCAGGTGTAGTGATTCAAGTATTATTGGCAAGATTTATCTCAATGTATATACATAATATGGCAAAAATGTATCTTGAATGCTATGTAACATGAGACATAACTGAATACAAATCAAACCATAGATGTGCAACATATCTTTAAAATATATAGACAAAAGTTGCCATCTCAAATAGTCATTATAGGGATCATCACTTTATAATTTAGTATTTTTGCCAACTTATCCTAATTCTTCTCCCCCTAAGTTGGTAAAATTTTCAAATATAGGGACATCATATTCTTAACCAACTTAGTGTATAATTTCATGTGCAAAAATATTTCATCTAATAGAAGATTATATTTATTAACAAATTTCATCGCTTAGAAGAGATATATTCAACAAACTATTTGTCTCTTCTGGAGAACGATATTAATCAATGAAAATCATCTCTTCTCTAACTTATGATGTACATCACACATGTGTTTATAAAGTCATCATAAACTGTTCTCTTCTAGAGATTAATGACAATGGGGAGACAATTATTGTGCAGTTGTCGGTTTATTCTTGTGTGCTGACATTCAACAGCCCCAATAATAAAAATGGCTGTTATATAAACATAATCATGACTTAGCTTATACGCATGTAATTCCACCCAATGGTGATCTTTTGGATTGCCAATGACTTTGATAATGAGTTTTAACTTACTCAACGTGTTAACATACAAGGTATACGCAGTTATTATTATTATTATTATTTTATTATTATTATTTATTATTATTTATTTTTTTATTTTTTTGTATCAAATTCCATATAGAGCGGATAATATACGAAGTATACAAATCATTAATTGGCTATTAGAATATGATATACGATAGTGTACTGTCACAAAACACAATCTTTAAAATACAAAGAAAATAAAAAGAAATTTGTGAGATCATTATGATTGGGTTGATTTTGATGAAAAAACATTTGGGGTTTGATTAAAATTTGATTAATTAGAGTTAATTGGTTATAATTAATTACCGGTAGATATTTAAACCCTGAATCCATATTTACTGGGGTTGTTTGAAGAAAATCAATTAACAAATTTAATGGACATTTCAAAATTCTATCAATTTGCTCCATATATAATCGATTTTACAGTTCCTATTTCTGACCTCAGAGATGACAGACATAGTGAACAAAGGGTTGCAACCAGGATTTTATTGAACCTCAATGGCTGAGTAGAATAGAATACACAAAATTGGTACAAAGATGCAGAAAATTGGTACAATCATCGGAGAAACAAAAACGACTATATTGAACCTCAATTACCAAGTAAAATGGAATCGATAAAATAAAATGCAGCAAAAGGTTCAATCTGTTATTGTAGCATATTGGACGACTTCTATAATCAATAAAACACTAAAGTAAATTATTTGATTGGAATAACAAATCTACAAATTTTATCAATCAATTCACAATGTATATATGATGCGTATTAAAGAATATAGGTAAGATTCACATACCTCAAGCTATGACTTAATATTTTACATATTGATGGAATGCTAATCTCTAGTTGAATTTTCGATGGTTTCAACTTCATCTCCTTCTTTTCAGTAGAATTGATAACGTGTTATAGAAAGAGAGTTTTTAGAAAAGAGTATTAGGAGATAATAGATTTGTATTCATATTAGCACATACATGCATATATATATATATACATATATATATATATACATATATATATATATATATATATGTGGGAAATATTAGGGTTTCTTAAGATTATAAACCTAATATCTAGAATAAACTAGAATAATCATAGGGGTATAATGGACATTCAATAAATACATATATTATATAATAATCATTTATTATTTTTATAAGAAAATATGCAAAGTAATAATAGTATTTCATTAATTGTTATGTAATAACTTAAAAAAATGATAATATTTTAGATACCCAAACAATCAAAATATGAGTAAAATAAGAAAGTAAATCAAAAAATATATTTAAAATGCTTATAAAGTATTTTACAATGTTTTTAAATATATATAGTATCAAGCCAATGAGAGAGTGACAAATATCATATTGTCAGCTTCTCATTGAGTTGCTTGTGTTTAGTGTAAGTACTGGATTAAGTTTTTAAATTAAAGATGAATAGTCACATATTAGTTACTGATACACAATTCATATATATAAACATTATATAATCTACTATTCACCATTTGATAATACATAATAATTTTCGTAAAATCTTCATCTAGAATTGCTTAAAATATAACTTGATTTTGTGTAATCATTTTGAATTGTCATATTTGTTGAAGAAACTTCCATGTTCTTGAAAAAAAATCTTGATATTAGAATTGCACTGTTTATAATTTTGTGTATGATTTTCCCAGACCAGCAAACCCTAAACAACGAAGCTAAAAGGGCGGCATGAGGGCAAAGAACTTAGTTTTGTCCCGCAAACCTAAAGAGGGAGAAAATTATTAGATTTGCCCCGCAAACATAATTCAACAAATCTAATAGAGGCATAGAGCGACATGAGGGCAATTTCAATATTTCTCCGAGAGGGCAAAAATCAACTACTATATATTAAAACACAAGGTTAAGAATTGCAATCCGCCACGTGGCGCCGCCTCAGCTTGAAAATTAATTTTCAATGGTAAAAAATGTGTTTAATGAGAATCGAACTTATAACCTTTGACATGTAAGACACATTATTTACCAATTAAGCTATATGCTATTATTGTCAATATTTCCACAACAAAACTATTATAACATGTATATCATAAAAAGTAATATCTCCTTTTCTATGTTGATAAATAAAACATGTGAAAAATGGATAATAATGAATATATTTTTTTATGATAATTAAATGTTCATTTTATCTCTTTGTTAATATCACAATTGATCTTTTATTTGGACCTATTAAATTTCTTTTGAAAATCATGTGTTCAACAGTTCAAATGTAAAATCTATATTTTATTTCTTTATCAATAAACATAGTAAACTCACATTATATTCGCAATTATTTGAAACTTTTATATCGCAATTATGAAATATTTCATGGTTATCTATTATAAATATCTTATAATAATACTCCTATTTGTTCACTCAACATTTCAGTTTGTTACAAAATTAAATTAAATTAATATATAATTACAATATTTTATATCTTGATGAAAAAGGCAAAACAAATGAAAGAAATCTTAAAATGAAATTTAATCAAATGATTCGGGGCAACGCCCGGAAACCAAAGCTAGTTTATATCTAAAAGGGCAATCTTTAGAGCATCTCTAATGGTGGGCTGCGTTATAGCTTGCAATTTTATAAAACATTTTTAAGCTAGTTTAGTTTTAAGCCACATGTTGCTCCAATGGTAAGCTACATTCCTTGTAACTAGGATGAACTTTTTTTTTTTTATTATTATTATTTTTATAGTCCAATTTTGCCAAGTGTCATATAATTATTGGTACTCTAATTTTTTGTTTTTCAAGCAACACTGCTTGTTTAGGCTACATCTGCTTGAAAGCAGGATATCATGTCTTCCCTCAACCCTCCAATGGTGAAGCTACAACTATAAATTTTTTTTTTTTTTTTTTTTTTTGCAAGCAGGTCCCTACGTTGCACCGTTGAAGATGCTCTTAAACCTTTTTCTTACCGTGTCAATTGAAATATATATATATATATATATATATATATATATATATATATACACACGATTGTATGTAAAAGTCGCCATTTTTGATTGAGTGTACAAAGTTATATGTTTTCTAGTTGTATGGTTTATCCATTGTTATAAAATGAATTGATAATAGGAGGAGTAACCCAGTATTATGAACTAGTTTAATTTATTTGTTTTCTACCATATCAGAGGGATCACTAGTAAAAATAATTTCAGTTGAACACATAGGCGGACCTAGGGGTGTCAATTCGGGTTGGCTGTGCATGTTTGGGTTGACCCAATCTTGGATTGGATTGTTCGCGAGAGGTCACGGTCTTTTTCGGGTTATTTCAAATTCTTGTCAGCTGTCAACACTTTCGTCTATTTGAATGAAAGTTAAAAATTGTGTGATGATACTTTTTATCAATTTGATTAAACTTGTTCAAAATATAGTCCTATGAACTCCTGCCATTCATAAAGGAACGTGTCTAATATTAGTTGGAAATTTTGCTTGTTTAAATATCTAATCATGTTTATTAAAAGTATATTAGCAATATTATATACATATTAATTAATTCCTCGTTGTACTATATTATGCAACTTCTACTGTGAATCTTTGATAAGGTAATAACTTTATACACTACTCGGGTGAACCAATTTAGAGATGGTGAAAAACAAATGATAAATTAATACAAAGTACAATATGATAACAATTTACTCTCAATTCAGTTTGGGTTAAGTTAGTTCAATTGTTCAAACAAGTTGCTTCATATTCAATTCAATTCAATTCAGTGTGATACACATTTTTTCAGGTTTTGTACAGGTCATTTTCGGTTTGAGTCTTTTTCAGTTCAAGTTCAATTCAGTCCAATTCATTGATTTATTAGTCAAAAATAATTTAGGTCACTTTCAGTTCTAATCATTTTCAGATTACATGTCACTTTGATCAGTTCAGCTTATTTCAGTTCCAATCAAGAACAGTTCAGTTAACCCAACGGGTTCCAACTCAAACTGACATCCCTAGGCGGACCTACATATGGAACCAGGGGTGCACCGTGCACGTGCCATCCTTATTTAAGTCCTGGGAAAAAAAAATTAAAAACTTTAGTAAAATGCAAGCCACTTTCCTTCTTTCTCTTGTTTTGTGTATTTTTTCCCTCTTTAAATTTCAAATTTTCAGATCTAGTTTCTTTCAAATTCATCTCATCCAAGGTTAATATAATTTTGCTAATTTTTTAAGGGGTTTTAAATTTATCATATCAATAAATTTATAGAAGTACATCAAGCCATTATGAGGCTAATAAACAAGTAAAAGTAGTTGGGCCCTTATATTTCATGCACGGGGTCCTTACATGTGAGTGTTTATCAATGCTATAAATATACCAAACTTATAACATTGATAAAATTAGAATTTCACATTTTTTTCATTAATGTGTGAAGCATAGTTATCTTTATTTTTTTCAACTTTTTGTAGGATTTCATGCTATTTGTCACCTCTGCTCCTTGCACTTGCATCACTGGTCGAGGTGGTCGTCGTTGCCGTCTGCGCATGCCAGATAATCGGAGCCGTCAAGTACGCTCACTACTACACACCTTATTTTTCAATTGAACTAATTTTATTGATTTAATTTATAAATAGGTTTATTCAATTGAATTAATTTTATCTATTTAATTTTGATTCAATTGATTAATTGGTAAATAAGTAAATTGTGAATAGTTTTTTTTAACTAAAAGCTTGTGAATTAATTGGTTGATTAAGTAGTTATAATTTGTGAATTGGTTGCAGTGGCAGATACAAGATTTGTAACATGAGGGTTTGAGCTTGTTCAAAGACTAGGTGTTTGACTTTTCAATTCGATCGGGTATAAGATTGTTCGAGTTCGCACCAATGCACAATTACATACGTCCAAATTCCAATAAAAATACACTACAAAATAAAAATGGTACAACACACTAATACATACAGTAATTCTGATTGTCAAAATACAACCAAAAGAAAAAAAAAGGCAAGACAATTAAAACAAAAACATCATTAAATAAGTGCAAATTCTTAGATGCACCCGGAGCACCTTCCTCTAGGTGCTCCCGGGCTCGTGTAAGACACACGCGCGTTCCTTTTTGGTTCATTTTTAATATTGATGTTCATTTTATTATCGTTAATGTTCATTTTCACTATTTTATAATGATGTTCATTTTTGTAACACCTTGATGTTCATTTTCTTATAATTAGTGTTTATTTTACCGTTGATAATGATGTTCATTTTTTTAACACTGATGTTCATTTTGGTATTGTTAGTGTTCATTTTAACTTATTGATAATGATGCTCATTTTGTTCTTGTTAGTGTTCATTTTAGAGTTCACTCTTGTTAATTGATATTGTTGTTTAAATTTGTTAATGTAGAAAATTGTCTCTGTTGGAGATGCTGATGACGATAGTGTTATGTAAATTACTTTTTTTTTTGATGATTTTGTAAATTTTTTGGTTGGGTGGCAGGTGCAAGCTCACTTTATCTTTTCTGATGCTGAAACCTTTTCGAAAAGCATATATGTTATACAGATCAAATACTTCTTCATCGTTGTTCAATTTTATATTCAACAATTCAGATTCATCAGCTTCATTTACAATTATTTGGTTTGAACCATCTGCAAAAGTTGAAAATATTTAAATTAATAAGCTGAACACTAAGTCATTTTTTCTGAACGTTCAGAAATTCATATACAAAAGTTCTAAATATATCTGAAAAACATGTCGTATGCAAATGGTATTTCTAAACATTAATTCAGTTTTTCTGAAAGTTCAGAAATTTATTTTGAAAGTTCAGAACATAGTTAAATGTTCAGAATTTGTGTCAAAAAGTTCAGAAAAATAATTAGAAGATTACAACAATCACAAGAACATAACTAAACAACAATTCATTTTTTCTGAATGTTCAGAATTTGTGTAAAAGAATTCAGAAAAATAATTAGAAGATTACAACAATTAGAAGAACATAATTGAATAACAATTCACTTTTTCTGAATGTTCAGAATTTATTTGAAAAAGTTCAGAAATATAATTAAAAGATTACAACAATTAGAAGAACATAACTGAACAACAATTCATTTTTCTGAATGTTCAGAATTTTTGTGAAAAAATTCAGAAATATAATTAGAAGATTACAATAAAACCTATTAATATAGAAATTTAATTTTTGAACACTAAGTCATTTTTTTTGAACTTTTATGAATCTTCAGCAGTATATATGCAAAATTTCAAAACAATAATTTCTGAACAATAAGTGAAACTTTTTGTTCGTTTATTAATGAAAATTATGAAAAATTTGACGAAAATTAGAGCTTACAATTTTCTGTAAAATCTTCATTGATAGTTCTTGTAGAACTTCGTCTGATTTTGTGTTGTTTTGAATTGTATGTTGTTGATTTTCTGTTAAATTTGTCATGATTGAATGTTAGAAATTCTAGGATTCAAATTAAAGAGAGAATTGTTTTGATTTTGAGAGAAAAAAGAGAGAGAATCAGAGAGAAGGATAAAGTAAAAAAAAAAAAAAAAAGAAATATCCAGCGTATATATAGGAGGTGCTGTTGAAGGGGGATGCGGTGGACGAAACGCGTCGTTTTGGTACCGGAAGCACCTAGAGGAAGGTGCTTTGGGTGTATGTAATCCGGATTGCTGGTCAATGATGAATTCTGATCTTAGCAATATAAGCTATTAAAAGCAACATCAACCCCTAATTTCCATCCAAGTATCCAACCAAACTTTGATGCACGAATAAAACAAAATGATAATTTAAATTGTCTAATTTATTAAAAAAGAAACTTGAATCAAAACTCTCCGAATTATCACCACCATCGCATTTTAATCTTATGAAAGTTAAGTTTAAGCAAGATTTGATCCCTCGCCCAAACTAAACCAGCAAGCCATATATATATGTATTTTAATCTTCCAGTTTTTCCCCGGATCTTTGGGGGTTCAGTTGAACCAACTAAATCGAAGTTGGATCCCCATGATTGGTTGAGCAATTAAGTAGTATGTGAATATATAAGTGGATAGTGAATTTTTGAGTGTTTGTTGAGAGTCTTGAGACAAATAAGCTTAAGGATCATACAAGAGTCTACTTGCTTTTGAAGTTGTTGTTACCTTTTCCCTTGGCCACCATAAGTGTTAAAAGAATTTTTTCCATCTTGACTCAAATAAAAAAAAATATTGTGCAAATAGTATCGGAAATCAATCGTGGAATGATAGTTTAGTAATTACTTATTTAGAGAGCGATGTATTTTTGAATTTTTGACTTGATGCTATATTGTAAACTAGTTATAAAACATGAGAACTCGACAAAAACAAATGTAATTTTCTTTGTTATGCATATTTCAAAACTATGTTTATGATTTATTTTATCTGTTTTTTAAATGTTCAAATGTTTGTGCTAAACATGTTTTAAAATCCTGGATCCGCCACTGGTTGAACAAGGGCTGATTCGTTGACATACACGCTGTGTATTTATGGATTCAGAATTTGTGACCGTCCTTAATGAGAATTATCCCAATAGTACGTGTACTATATCTATGTTTAGTATCTAAATATCCGGCAAAAATGCCTGCGTAAAGTATAAAAATAGGCCAGCATAAATATAGGAACTTCATTGAATTTGTCTCACCATCCTCAACGGCATCCTTGGATCTCTTGTTGAGTTTAACGTGCATATTTAGCTTCCACAAATAATTACATTAGTAATCAAGTTTTCTTGATTATATTCCTTTTTAATTTTAAATTATTTTTTGTAAGGTAGCGTGGAAAATTCTTATTCAGCTTTCCTTGGTAATTTGAGTGAAAAAATATATCCAAAGAATATGAAATATAATGGAATTTTTTCTTTATGACTTTAGGGAACCTAAGTTGTCTTTTAAAATTACGCTCGTTGAAAAAGAAAATTGCAACAAAGATAAAGGAAATAGAGACATCGAGTCTAACATATACTTTCTTAGTCATCTCAAATTAATAAATTACTATAGATTTATGTTTAGTAGTACTATGTGTCTCTGTTTAATCATAATAGATCAACAACAACACAAGTTTATAGAAGTTGCAAAACTTTAAATTTGTGATTATGTTTTAAGTGCCTATTAAGAAAAATCAAATAATGTCTCATAATAAGAATATACATACATCCTTCTTTTTTTCCCTTATATGTCGGTCACAATTTAAATTGAAACGATAAAACACTTATCGTATTGAAATTAAAGGTCACCGAGATAAGCTTATCCTTATCTAAAATCTAAATTTGCATCTTCACAAAAGTCATTCTCACCAACTTAGTGTTTACAGAATTATATCTTATAATATTTCTATTTTAATTGGCACATAACCACAAGCCATATTTCCACTTGATTAGGAATTGAGATTAGTGAAAATTTAACCGCCACCTAGTAAACTAGAAACCAAAAAAAAAACTTTTAAGTATCAATTTCTATATTCGAATTGAATTCCACCAAATTGCCAAAGGCCCAAAACTAAGATCAATTTCATGATGGTAAAATTCAACAACATATACATGCATGAACATATATAAATTCATAGGATTTTCATTCCTACAATACACATACGTATGTTGCACATTCTCCCACGAGATATCAGTTAATTTGGGCCCACACATGACGGAGTTTGGCGCGCTACGGCGAAGTTGCTAAAGGCATGATAAAAGGTTGTGTACACACTAAGCAATTATATTACACATTTGCGGATGTAATGTAGTTGCCGGATAACTCAAGTGATTAAGCTTTCTTCTTATTTAAAAAATAATTTTAGATTGATTTTCATTATTTGCCTTTATAGCTCCCTAACACACACAAAAAAAAATAGAGTTCGTTGCAGATGTAACAAATCAAATTACATATTTATTGTTCCATAGCCTAACTTGGCATATTCCCTCTTTTCTCAAATAATATATACTAGTCTTGTATCTCTCTGTCATATTAATAAATATAGAAATGTATGTACATTTTATCTATCTCAAAATAAATCAGGTGAAGTCAACATTATATTTAAATATTTCTTGCATTATCTATAATTCTATATATATTCTTGATGCAAAACAACAAGACAATAGCAAATACTTCAAGAATAATGGCAAATGCAAGTTATATCATAGCAATCTTAGCACTCATTTGGGGTGCATTTTCCGGTGACGTGCTATCGTACAACCGTCCACCACCACGTGAAACACTACAGCTCGCCAACGATCCTCACGGTCCTACCACTCCTCAACAGGTAACTAACCACAATTCTTGTCTGTTTTTTATGGTTCAATTTGTGATTGATGATAGATAATAGGGTGATTAACTAATAATGGTTCATGTTAATTAAGCAAATGTGTTATTTTACAAGTTAAAGAAATGAAGCTGTATTAATGTATTTACAAAAGATTAACACATTATCCAATGGACCAATAGTAATAATAAGCTCATGCTTCAATATTGATTGGCTGTATTGCGATAAATATAAAGGACTTACTACTACCAAGCTAAGGTAGTAAGGTTGTTATAATTATCTGAATGGTTCATATATCAAGTTAAGAGGTATGCTAAATAAGCAATATCTTTCTTATTTATTATNTTTTTTATTTATTAAAAAAAAAAAAAAAAAAAAAAAACAAAGTTGAGCAATATCTATAGTTAGAAAAAAAAACCAAAAAAAAAAAAAAAGTTAAGCAATATTTATAGTTAAGGTCTGTTTACTTCACTATAAATATTGCTGAACTATAAATATTGATTAACTTTTTTTTATGAAGGATTAATTGAACGAAGCTGAATTGAACTAAACTGATTTTAAGCTGAAGTAAACAGACCCTTAGGTAAATCATGTATGAAACACAATTGAATTAGGAAGGTTGACATGTAATTTAATTGGAAACTTGTAGTATAAATGACATCTAGACCAAATAAGATGCACATCACATGACTACATTTTCGATATATATATATATATATAAATAGATAAAGGCATAAATAAAGCTTTAAAAGTTTTGCGATTTTTACTATAAAAGTGATAAACGGATTAAACACACAGACGAGGGCGTGAGGTTCAGAGGTTGTGCAGTGGTTCCACACCGCACCTTCAAAGTTATAACTCTAACGTCGATCGAGTAGGAATTCATAGTTTTGTTAGAATGTAAAAACAAAATAGTTTATTTACCTAATGAATGAAAATACATCAGTTGTTTATATGTGTGACGTGCAAATATAAGTGACAAAGCATATACTTGATACTTAGAGCTTTAAATTCGTAACTCTTTTTCCTAATGTTTGGCAATGTTAATTATATAAGCCGACTAAAAGTAGTGAAAGTAAACATGATTAATGCATACTCCATATTTAATTATTACTTTAATGAAAGTTGGATAGTAGTTTTCGTAATACCACACAAAAGCACAAGAACAATGAATAAAACGTACCTAATCTAATTAACTGTTTCGTCTTAGATTCATTTTAATCTCAGCTGGTATTAGTGTTATCCACTGTTATGTATACTGTAAGAAAAGCATTTTATGAGCACAACAAAAATTGCCCTCTTAGATCTATATTTTACCCTCTTAGACTGGCAAAAGAAATTTTGCCCTTAATTTTCCCTGATACTTGCATGAATAATGAATATTTGAAAATTAATGATAGTGCCTAATTCCATATCCATTGTTATGTATAATATAAGAAAAGCATTCTATGAGCACAACAAAAATTGCCCTCGTAGATCTATATTTTACCCTCTTAGACTGGCAAAAAAAAATTTGCCCTTAATTTGCCCCGATACTTGCATGAATAATGAATATTTGAAAATTAATGATAGTGCCTAATTCCATATCTTTGCCAAGTACATGATGTATGATGTTGTTTAAAATTGCTGTCCAAGACGTGTCCTCGTATTGCTCCATTGTTACTTTGGCATTTTCCTACACCATTTATTTTTATTGCGCATTTGTAGGGTCACGGGTGTTACAAGTACAAATATATACTTGTGTCCAGAGGTGTCACAAAAGGTTACAATCCGTTTAGTTAATTGAATTGTCCTTGATCGAAACTGAAACAACCTGAATTGAAAGCGATCTGTATCCTGAAAATGACTTGAACGGAAAGTGACCGAAACTCTTATTTACCAGTAAATCAATAAATTGAACTGAATTGAATCTGGACTGAAAATGATTCAAACTAAAATTAACATGTACAAAACCTGAAAAGGACGAACCAAACTGAAATGAACCGAATATTAAGCAATATGTTTGATCTTTCGACCTAACCCAACCCGAACTGAACTGATATGACCCAAATATTATCTAAAAATAAATTTTTATTTTACCATGTAATAATTTGTAACTTAATAATTTTTTTTTTTGAAATAAATTAATGTGACACATTACATGAAAGCTTTCAAATAAATTAATTAAATAATTATTTGCATGTGTCAACTGTACAAAAATCAATTGGAAACACGATAGATTAATATGAAGTAGCAAAACATAGTATTCGACTTAAAATATATCTAAAAAGTTCATCATAAAGATATATATTTATTACATAATTTTCAATTGTCGTTCAAAGAGACAAAATTAGAGCCCCACAAAAATCCAAAATAATCCGTCCTTAACCGTAGGACATCTTTCTAAGTTACTTTTACTTGATCCATTTTAGATTGAATTGAAGTTGATTTGACCATAATGGTCTGAGCCTAAATTGAATTAATCTCGAACTAATAGGAAACTATTTTGACTTGCACCCGAAATAGCATGGACTGAATTAAATTGAACTAAAGGGACAAAACAACCAAAGTTAAATTGAACTGAAATATCCTGAACCTGATTGGGTCAACTTTAACCTGCATCGCCAATCCGAATTAACACCCCTACTCCTGCCTCAAATATATAAACTATCTCCCAACTCCACAAGTCCATAATATATGCATGCACAATAAGAGTGCTAATTTGGGTTAAAACTATCAAATTTTGTTAAAATTGGGTAATTTCTGATCTAAATTAACTGATATGAAAATAATCTGATAAATTAAAAAGTAAATTATATGGGTTCTCGTAACTGAATCAACCTAAATTAAAAGCAACATGAGATGCAATGAACCAAATTAAAATCAAACTAAATTGAAATAACTGCAAAAAAAAAATTAAAAACTGAATAAATTGAATCAAAGTATTGAACAAACGGAAATAATAATAAATAGTAATATTAGTATATTAATATTACGGCAATATTAATATATATATATATATAGCTAATTAATGATTAATATAAATATTATTATTAGAATTTTTATAACCCAAATAATCGTTTTTATTGTTCGACATGATTACTTATAACTTAAACTATTATATGCAAAAATTGAAATTGGATGGACTTGTGATCAACTGAAAGTGAATTGAATTAAAATAAAAGCAAAATCAATTGATGAAATTAACTGAAGTGAGATGATTTGAGCAGTTTAATATAACTAGTAAGCCTAATTTGAACTCTTGACTTGAATTGACAATGGTAGGGCACATAGGTTTAACTCACCATACAATGAGGTGAAAACTAGAAAGTTTCAAAGCACTTACAACTTTATAAGCTCAAGTTTTTATCACGACAACTCCCCTCATTACTGTTGGAATTAAATGGTGTTTTCCAACACTCATATAGTCATATGGATTTGATAGATAAAGAGTTTGTGTGTCATGGCAATTAGTATCTTTGATTTGAAAATGAATTTCGGCGCAATAAGAATGCACATTGTACTTGCCGATAAGTTATTAAATGTTAACACATCTTCATTTGAACTAGGGAATGCTAGGGTGAGAGAATTTAGTCACATAAACTAATGCCCAATAATTAAGAATTGTGTTAAGCTATTATTGAGAAAAGAGCAATGGCATTTCATGGGCGTGGAGTACAACATTTGTAGTACTCTGTAATATATAGTTCGACAAGGAAAAATTAAGATGAAAACACAATGAGATTAGAAGAAGTGAACTAGAAGTTGTGTAACTCTCAAGGCATACCGACCAAGAGATTAGTGCAAAGATCCTATTTTTTGTCATTGGAAAGTATATATATGGATTTTTATTTTTTATTTTTTATTTTTTTTGCATGCACTAAAAGCTAGGTGGAAACTCACTGGTCAAATCTACCTGTTGAGTTATTTACATACGATAAAAGAAATAATATGAAGTATGATAATTTATGGGTTACAACTCTCGTATCTTTCTTGATTTGATAATTTCTCCAAATATAGTGAATTTAGATGTGTTTACTCATAGTATCAAGATCTTATCGACTTATTGTAAACTATTTGTCAAAAATTTAATAGTAGGGATGTTATGAGGACTTGTGACTTATTCCATCTGAAAAATCTAAAACTGTTTTTGTTAGGGAAAAAATGTCTTTATATAAAAAAAAACATGTTTCGTACAATAAGATAAATTTAACTTATACCAAAATCAAAAAAAAATATATGCCACATGATTTTGTTATTTGAATAGAGATATGACACTTAAAAGGATAAATTTTTAGCGTCAACAGTGGTTACTAATATACTGAATTTAATTAACATGATAGGATTAAAATAGACTAATTAGGATATGTTTACTTCAGCTGAAAGCAGTTGACCCTGATTGGAGCTGAACTGAACTGAGTTGAACTGAAAGTTTTTTATAAAGGATTAATGAGTAGTAAAATGAGAGAAGAGCTGAACTGAACTGAACTGAAGCTAAACTGAACAAAACTGAACTGATTTTAAACTGAATTAAACAGGCGCTTAGGCTATATGTTTGGCAATGCTTGATGAAATGGGGTTGAAACGAATAAGCTAGCTCAAACTAGCTAGAATTAAGTAAAGCTGGTAGCTCAAACTAGTTAGGTAGCATAACTAATGCACATGCATGATTTTTAGATGTTATTATTAATGATAATTCAATTTCAGTCAACTTTTTTAAGCTTTATTCATCCCACAAATATATTTAATTGTTAAAGATGATGACTTATATATTTTTAGCACATTAATATCATTTATGCTGACTGAAATACGTTGCCAAACATAGCGTTATGTAGCATTTACGTATACTGAGTACTTGATAGTTTATGTGGTGTTACTACATTTAATTGTTAATTACTTATTTGTAGTGAATATGAAAGAACTTGTTCTGTTTCAGATGACACTTATATATGTTGTAATAGGTCCATATCTCCATGGTTGGAAAAGAACATATGAGAATATCATGGATCACTCAAAAACAAGCTCCTTCTACCGTTGATTATGGTATATCGTCTGGAGTATATGATGCATTTGTTCATGGTAGTTCTACAACATACAAGTATATGTTGTACAAGTCAGGGTATATCCATGAGGCAGTTGTTGGTCCTCTAAAGCCTAACACGGTGTATTACTACCGCTGCAGTGGTGATGGTTCTCGCGAGTTCAGTTTTAAGACAGTACCACCCCAATTGCCCATCAAATTTGTTGTTATAGGTACAATTTCATACTCTCATCTTATGCATTCTGCAATGGAATCGTATGCTACGTTGCATGTGTGACACTTTCTAAACTATAGAAATTTTGCTAATGTTACACTTCAACTGTCTTCTCATTAAGCTGTTATTAGCTAGTGACAAATTCGAAATTTTAATGTTTATATGTTTGGAAATAAATTTGGTGCTATCTAATTGCGTTTTGATTCACTAACGTTGATCATTATTTTGTTTTTTTTTTGCCTTATTAGTATACCAGGCCACGTACAATGCAACTATACAAATGTATAAAATTAAATGACATATGTGATTATATTGCAGGTGATTTTGGGCAGACGGGTTGGACAAAATCAACATTGCAACACATATCACAAGTGAAGCACGACATGCTCTTGCTGCCCGGGGACTTATCTTATGCTGACTTTTGGCAACCGAGATGGGACTCGTTTGGTCGTCTTGTTGAACCATTGGCTAGCCAAAGGCCATGGATGGTAACCAATGGAAACCACGAGGTTGAAAAGTTACCTATATTTCATAACATTCCCTTTACCTCCTACAATGCTCGTTGGCACATGCCTTTCGAGGAAAGTGGATCCCCCTCAAACCTATACTATTCTTTCGATGTAGCAAGCGAGGTGCATGTTATCATGCTCGGGTCTTATATAGACTTTGACTTAGGCTCGAGCCAATACAAATGGCTTGAGGGTGACTTGAAGAAGATCGATAGGACTAAGACACCATGGGTTATGGTGCTTTTTCACGCGCCTTGGTACAATACTAACAAAGCTCACTCTGAGGAATTTGAATCAGTGGGTATGAAAAAAGCAATGGAACAACTGTTATATGATGCACGAGTTGATCTTATTTTTGCTGGTCATATCCATGCTTATGAGCGATTTGTAAGTGATTTTTCTACCTGACCTACCTTAATATATATTTATGCTTTAACATGGCTTGTTCTTAGAAATGTATTTACCTTGGCGAAATCTTCACTTTAACATCATGTTCTTAATCTTTAACAGACTCGAGTTCACAACGAAAAGCCTAACAAATGTGGCCCTGTGCATATCGTTATTGGAGACGGAGGCAACCGTGAAGGCCTTGCTACACGGTATATTTATATTCATGTTACATATATTCTATGCTAATCAATTCAAAATTCATAATGTTAAATCATTTATGCAGATTTGTGGAACCAAAGCCACAAATATCAATATTCAGAGAAGCAAGTTTTGGGCATGGACAATTACATGTTGTAAACTCAACACATGCTCAATGGACATGGCATAGGAATGATAACGATGTCGCCGTGGCCGCGGATTCGGTTTGGTTCACTAGCCTTGTTTCTGATCCGGAATGCAAACCAAAGTTCTTAGGTTAGATCAAAGATTATTGTAGACACAATATTATTGCTACATATGTATTCATTCTTAAATACATACATATTTTTTTTTTTTTTGTAAGAGATATGTATAGTTATTTGATGATTGTATATATAGTATTCGTTGGTTATTGTAATTTTTTATATAATGTGACATTCTTTTGATAGCTTCATTAATAAGAATGATTGCATTAACAGTCTTACTTTAGCTCATGTGGTGTTATTTCGGTCAATCGCTAGGAATTTTATCAAACAAAATTCTTTTACTCTATTCTTTTTATTTATTTATTTATTTATTTATTTATTATTATTATTATTTTTTTTTTTTTGGTTTCAGCTTTGTTAAGGTAAGGTAAGATACATCATACATGGAGACATTAATCTTGATATATATGGAAAATGAGTACGGTTTGACCCAACCTTATTCGAATTAGGGAGTATCTCTATTCTTTTAAGTTGGATACATTAATTATAATCTTGTGTGGTTATTATGAAAATTTGTAACCGAATCACTGGTAGACCCAGGATTTTCTCGGAGGTTCAAATTTTAACATTCGATGATTTGATAAAAATTGTTTCAAAAATTCACAATATAGAAGGATTAACAGTCAAATTGTTATATGATAATCATTGTCAAAGTCGAACCAACAATGGAATATTTAGGGCCTGTTACTTTAGCTGAAAACAGCTGAACTGAACTGAAAGTTTTTTATGAAGGGTTAATGAGTAGCAAAATAAAAAAAAAAAAAAAAAGAGCTGAACTGAACTGATTATAAGTTGAAGTAAACAGGCACTAATAACATGTCCCTACAAGGCTGCTATATATTGTTAGGAATAGATTGGGTATACGCCTTCTTTTCTTTCATTAATGGCAAAATGGTCATTTCACACTCTTTTCATTTCCATCTTCCTAGCTAATATCCCATTCTCATTCCCTCCCTAAGTACTACTTTGATGGGAATAGGATATTAACCTCAATCCCATTCCCTCCCAATAATATCATTCCACATACCAAACATGGAATTTGTTCAATTAAGTACTATAATTCTTATTCACACACCCCAATTTCAATATACCAAACACTCTAGGAATTTATGCAACTATCACTAGTCCAAGTTTCTAAAAGCAATACTACGGACTAAGGTACCACTAAATGTACATATTCTATATATTTAAACTTTTAATTAATTTATCTTTACTTTAATACAATTTTTTTGAAAGTGGGGGTGCATCTACCTCTCCATGCTCTATACTAGGTTCACCCATGAGTGAAATATTAATAATTTACATTGGAAATGTAATAATGAAGTAATTAAAAAAACCAAATTCATGTACTCCGTACTTTGTAAAGCGGAAAATTTAACGTTTATAAGTAAAGACTAATAAAAAGAAACTCTTTATAAACATGGAAAGATCAAAAGTATGAACAACATACGGAAACACCATTACAGAAAGCTTAACCAACCCACAAAAACCAAACAAGTACTTAATTGGTACTCTGATCCCTCTGTTTTATTTTATTCTTTACATTTCATTTATACATGTATGTCATTGCGATTTTTATAATACTTATATTTCCAATTTTGTATTTGTAAACATTATAAAAAAAAATTGATATTCTAATAGAATAAATCAAGACGAATCAATTAAACAAGATTTCGTATGAATATGTTTTTACTTACATATAAAGTGCAAACAACGGTCAAATCGTAATGTATGAATAGTGTTCATAGTCAAAACGTAAAGAATACATTGAAATGGAGGGAGTAGTAAATTTATATTCTTATATTCAAGTTTGTTTAATGCAAATCAAACAAAATTACAAATTACTTGCTGCAAAGAATCGAGCAAGGTCCTTGTTATGGGTTGAAGCAATACAATCCTAAATAGGATCTTGATTGAACTGAGGAAGATTGAATGCACTTGGATACAAGGTCCGAAATGAAGTCCGAAGGCCCTGCACAAGTGAACGTAGATTACTGGCTCAAGGGTGTGTCCGAAAAACGCCCCTCTGATGCCTAAGTCAGCAAAGTGTATAAAGAAGTAGTGAAAGTGCTCTAGCTTGAGAGTAATCATTATTGTCCCCTTGATTTGTCATAAATGCAGGGTATATATAAACAAATGGTAGTAGGCCAGACCTGTTGCTAGTGGGTCTGGCCGATGGCCGAAAGACCTATAATGGGATGACCAACGGGCCGTTCAAGCATTTGGGCCGGATCTTTGCTTTAGTGGGCTTGGTCAGTACGTATATGATGAGTTTGGCCTGATTATTTACCAAAGCCTGCTCACGTTCTTAGGCTGGGCCCATTCTAATAACCAAGGGCCCAAGTGTAGTTATTTGGGTGCCCATACAGTCCTTATGTTTGTTTCACGTATACCAAATAAAACCTTCACATTTATTTCATGCATATTGAATAACCTATTAGTTGATTAATCATGTCAGTTTCCTAATAATTTAATGAAAACTACGCATTAAGCCATAATAATCGAATGAACACTACAATCTAGTAAATTACCTATTGCAAGGCACAAACTTTAATTTAGAATTAATTTACTTAATTATACGACTTTTATTAGCATTTAGTGAAACAAAGGAGAGGTTGTCCTACGTCAAAAAAACAAAAATGAAAAAAATGTTAAATACTATCAATTATTTTAGATTTTATATGATTTACTATCGCTACGTAATTCAAAATTTTGAAATTACTTCCAAAAATTGAGGCATTCTTCTGTAATTTGCTACCAAATTTTCAATTCCGGCTAGTTTTGATGGAATGTGGCGTTAATTTGTTGGATTTCGGTTGGTTTCAATATTGAAATAAATTAGCTGAATATGTGAAAACAACATATTAACGTCATAATCTGTCAAAACAAACCAAAAATTAGAACTTGATAGCAATTTACATAGCATGCCTCAGTTTAAAAATGAATACAACCTCGTCTCTTCATCGGTCCACCAATAATGCCACCACCAACAACAAAAGAAGAGATTCTCACCGTTATTACTAACTTGTTTTCTTACTAATGACTAATCCCTAGGCCCTAGCATCTTCTATACACTAATGACTAATCCCTCTAAGTTGTCACCATCTCTAGTCCTTTCTCCTCCTATGTAAGTGTAAAGTAAACCTATATAAAATTACAAGTTACACAATCTAGCTAGGAGGGTTCTTTGTTCTCCCACTCTCATTTGCATGTATCAAATAATTTCAATTTTCGACCGAGATAATAATAATAATAATAATAATAATAATAATAATAATAATAATAATAATTAAATAAATAAATAAATAAATAACTCATTTTTGGAACTCCTTTCATGACCAACTTCGGAAAACAATTAGTCAATTAATTGAAACCAACCATTAAGAATTCTGGACATGCAGCGGATGCACTTTACTTTTTTTAGTCATATTTCAACATTATACAACGGAGTTTAAAAATGAGTAAAAACCATGAATGTTTCTCATGATTAAACCCTAGCACTATAGGTACCTTTCATTGAAATATAGAATTCATATAAAGTTGAAAGCATGCATGTTGGTTTAATAATCAACATTTCTCATGATAAAGCCCTCATACCATAGCTTTAACTAAAATATTTAGAGCATCAATCATATGACTTAATATTAAATGCTAATTGGTTTCTGACTAAGTAACCACGTATGTACGATATTGTCACAACTCATTTGCCATGCATGAAGAATTGAAGATAATTATAATGTTATTTCAACTTTTGTTTCCTTCTTTTTCATATAATGCGCATTATGAAGTTAAATTAAGGATTCATTTTGCATTGTCAAATAATCACATGTTATATGTACACCAAGAGATGGGAGGGATCCGCTAAAAAACGCATATTTGTTGAAAACATTGAAAATAGGAAGAAGAAGAAGAAGGTACGTATGAGGTTTACATGATTGACTACATGTTACAATTAAATGGTTATAGCTATTTTTACAATCAAAGTTTTCAATACTAAGGAAAATGTCATTAATAGAAGATGCATACCCTTTTTAGCCTCTTATGTATAAGGAAGCAGGGAAGTGTGTGGTGTCCAATTGATATTACAACACTTAGGGCGATACTAAAAGATTAGGGGCTCATCATCACTCACATTCACCCACCTAATCCACTACCTTCACACTACCACCACCAGAACCCACCTAGTACACCAAGACACCATCTTCGCACCATCACCACCAATTACATGCACACCACCATCGTGTTTCAGACCACCTTCGCACCACCACTATCAAATTTACTAACCTTTGAGCTTTGAATTTTCAAATTTGAACAAATTAGAACAAATGTTGATGCAATAAATCCAAAATTTGAAGAAATTGAAGCCCATTTTAACCAAAATTCGAATCAAAATCCTTGATATTAAATAACCTGAAAATTGAAGATCACCCATATTAACTATTATACCTGTAGACACCTACATTTGTCCCCGTCAAAGGCCGATGATTAAAGTATACCACGTCGCAATAGGTCCAACTTCAAAAGTTGATTGCTTAAAAGAAAATCCCCAATTTGTGCATCAAAAGTCAGTCGCTCACCTATTTGGACCTCACTCCACAATTTAATCAACAAGATCTCGTTGACGGTCGGTCAACAAGTCAGGTCCAGGGGTGAAATGCTTTGGTGGGGGCCTAGGGGCAATGCCCCCGAGAACTTTTTAGAACTTAAAACCATTTTCGGAATACGCTTACGCAAGTTATCCGATGACAGTTTCTGAATGCCAAAATGCGCTAAAAATAAATTTCATGATTTAATTTAATTTTATTTAAATTTAATTAAATTTAATAATAATAAAAAACTTCAAAAAATGAATAAAGTGTGCATAAATACGGCCATGTATGTCAAGGTTCTAAAAGGCTTCATACAAAATATAAAAGGAGTGGCGTCGAGTTAATCACTATATCACAAAGACAAAACTATAATAATTTCATATCACGAAGAGAGTACATCATATCACGAACAGAGTACATCATATCACAATTGCTTTTATAATAACATCATATCACCAATAGCGTATATCACATTGCAGGAGTTCCTATTATTGCTTTTATAATAACGCCATATCACCAATAGCGTATATCACATTGCAGGAGTTCCTAGTATCATTATATTATTGATTAAGAACATCAAATTATATTTATCATTTGTATCGTATGATGTTATAAATTTTCCACTTTTATCATTGTCATATTATGTTTAATTAAACTTATAACTATTACTAATTAGAAATTCACTAATAAAAAATATTTTTTCTATTCAAGTTGAATCCACCAAAACTATCATGAAAGGTCAATTCTATATATCATATGTAGTCAATTAGTGAAAATAGATTAAAGGAGGAAAGACATGATTCACATGAGCATATAATTAAAATTTTATAATAATAAAGCCATAGGTGGTGCTTTCCTATACTTATGTAATCGATCACTAAAGCCCTCCGTTCATTAACGATTGTTAAATCCAGATGTGTTTCACCATTAATATTTTAATATTTTAATACGTTAAAAAAACCTATAACTAACCAAAGTTGATGTTCTTGAATTGTAGTGTACGTGCTACAATTTTAATTTGAAGTTTAAATCAACATAATTTGAATTGTAGTGTACACACAACATAATTTGAAGTTTAAATCAACCAAAACCATATGTAGATACATGGGTGAGCCTGAGAGTGAGGGATAGCTCAAGTGGTAAAAGCTTTCCTTTCAGTTCCAGGAGATCCTGGGATTGATTCTTATCCTTGCCCTTGTGGCTCCCTAGCACCAAAAAAAGATACATGGGTGAGCCTAAGAATAGATTTTATACTCTATCACACCCTATTAATTGAGAATCTTTTGGGCTTAGTTTGAAGTATCGATGCAACATTAACCGTCCTTACCTAGCACTTAATATTCTACTCCAAATTTTGAAAAGATAGATGGATGAAAATCAAACTTAATTATGACCTTATTGTCACACGACTGACACTAATACTAGAGGTGATCATTGGGCTAACTTAACTAATACTAACTATAACCTAACCCGCCGAATGAACCACCTAGGTTTAATCCACTCAACCCATGACCAACTTGTTAACCATCCAACGATGTGGGTGTGAGCCATGAATCGTGATCTTCTACAACCCATGACTCAACCTGCTTGTTTTACTTACCCAAAACCGTCCTAACCTTATCTAAAAATAAATAAATAATTATTTATTTAAATTAAATTAAATTTAAAAAAAAAAAACTCAAGGCCCAACCCAAACCGTTGACTCAACCCAACCCAATCCAACAACCGACGTAAAAACTAGCATTGCTTACAATAGTACTAAGGCCCTGTTCTCCTCAACTTATTTTTGCTGTTCTGAACTTATTTTTGCTGAACTGAACTTATTTTTACTTATCTGAACTTATTTTTGCTGAAATCATGAACAATTTATTAAGGATTGAAACTGATTTTTTCTGAACTGAACTTATTTTTGCTGAAAATAATTAAAAATAAAACGAGGAGAACAGGGCTTAAGTTATTGTATAGTAAGAAGTACAGATATTGTATAAAATTAATAAAAAGTAGTATGTTATTTTTTTGGACTACCTTCATTAAATATCATATACCACATAAGAATAATGTTAACTCATTGTTTACAATTTAATATTAATCATCAAAACATCATAGTGCTTACTGCTTAAGCATTTATTGAATAAATAAAAACTACAAACTAAAAAAATTAATCAAACCCATAAAATTCAACTTAACTCAACTCAACTCATGACCTAGCTTATAGCCTACCAACCCAACATAGTAGTTGGTACCCCAACTTCGTCAACCTTACTCGCCACAAACCAACCCATGAACCCATCAATCCATTAAGACCTAGCCCGTTCCGACCCCCACCTTCCTCAACCCACCACTGTTTGTGCATGAGCAATCATTATACTATACTCCCATGAGTATAATTACCAAATATACTCCCCCTCTAAAACACTATATTTTATATAACACTTTATATATATCCTTTTTTTTTCTATAATTTTGGCCATTTTCTCTATAAATTTTCTCTCTCCTCATTCTTTTTCAATTTCTCTTTCCTCCAACAACCGATTTCTCTCTCTAAAAACTGCAAATCAATGAAAAATTATACATCAATTGGAGAAATAAATAGAAATATGCAGATTATCAATAATTTTGAAGCAAAAACATGTTTGAATATTATATAATTTGAATATTACGCTATCATGATTACTGAAATTATAGATTACATTTACTAATATTCATATTCACAACTGATTATAATGTTCTTCATTGATGAATGTAACATTAGTTTTATGAAATTAGTTTTATAACACTATTTAGTATAATATTCATTATTTACAGTACAATATTTGTTTTTCCTTTGATGAGGAATGCATACAGTGAATATTTCTTCAACTGAAATTAAAAGTTACACTCTGTTTTCAGATCTAAATAATATTAATTTTTTGCAATGTAATATTTATCTTGCTCAATGTAATATTAATTCTAATGTATGAAATATTCACTTCCTTCAACGACTACTCTAAAATGACTTATTCATTTTTATACAATAGAATATTCATTATTAATTAATCATAATTGTTGTTTAAAAGTTGAATATTACATTGAACATTCAATACTTGAAAGTTATATTCATACTTGCTATCCATATTTTGAATGCAAAATGGTTATATATAATATAATGTTAAGTTTATATTTTGAATGTAATGTTTACGAAAATATGTAATATTCATTTACTTGAATGTAATATTCACCTTTTACTAGTTATAATATTTACTATTATGTGATATGTTTGTGAACATTGATGATTAAGGCATGTAAATTAATTATCGTGATGTTTTTGTAGGTGAGTTATTGCAAACAATCAAGAAAAATCTGAATTGCTGAACATAATGATCACAAGAGATGATATTCAAATGAAACATTTCTCAAATGATTCAATATAAGAATTTATTGTAGCTAGGTAAAGAGGAGAACTGAACATTATTCATTATAAAATGAATATTACATACGTGAAAAATGCATATTACTCATCAAAGATTGATTTTAAGATTAATGAGTTCAAAAACAGAACAAATGAATACTACTTTTTACATAGTGAATATTACTCTTTACATAATGAATATTACATACAATAAAGTGCATATCACCCAACAAAGTGAAAATATGTTAGTGCAAGTTTGAGGATGAATGCCATGTACTGAATATGGATATTTTGTGTTGAAAAAAGGGATATTTTGGTATACAAAATGATATTGGACATTCACTAGCTATTAGCACAAATTTGAACACTCATAAAGATAATTAATAATTCAAAAAAGAAGAATATATGAATTTAGTTATAAATATTACATGTTCAAATATGATCATAAAACTTATTTTACCTGAATTTGATCTATAGTACTTGAAAAAAGAAGTGTATAAAGACATAATATTGACTGTACTGCCTAAAATATTATACTTTATAAAATGAATATTACATACGGAAAAATGAATATTACTGCCGTGTAAACTGCACATTTCATAAAAGGTAAGTGCGTGAGGAACACGCGCCCGAGAGTATAATGTGAATTGTGCTCCCGGGAGCACATAATAAATTGCCGTGCACGAGTTGAGATTTTCCCAGCCCAATCCAATTCGCCACCATAGTGGCTTGACAAGGTTCAAGTTTTTGCGATCTAGACAGCCCAACCCACCCATTGTCCGTCCCCAAGCCAACGCAACTCGCCCGCAGGCTACCCCTAGCTAATACCATATTATGAAACCAATTAAACTAAAAATCTAAATTGATGATTCAAGGGCATACGTAAAGATTTTATATTCCGTCAATGACAAACTAATAAGCCTCATTTGATATATTTTATTTTTAATTATACACCATCCAATGGGAAATCATAGTGTAAAGTTGTAAACTTTAACACCAAAGTAAAAGTGTGGTAGGGAAATTGTGAGTGTAAGAAAATTTCTTTATATATACCTATCCATAGCATATTTCCACATCCTTTCTCCCTTCTTAAACATATAGTTAACACTCTCTCTGTATATATCAAAAAATTAAAATCATATAATTTTACATATTGTCTAGCTTAATTCAATTCCTTTGTGCAAATTAAAAGAAGGCTAATAAATATATACTTAAAGTATAATGAAAAATGCTTGTTGTGTTATTATGGTAATCTTAGCATTGATTCTTTGTGCATTTCCCGGTGGGGGGTTGTCATACAACCGTCCACCTCCGCGAGAAACACTGCCGGTCGCCACGGATGTTCATGGTCCCACCACACCTCAGCAGGTAAATACTTCTAGAGTTCTTGTGCATGGAGTATATAATGTTAAAACATAAAATTAGTGCAATTACATTTAGAAGTTTTATTTCCTTGCCATGCAATCATGCATGCTCTTTATGTTGGAGAATATAGACTGAGATGATGTTAAACATTACTCAATAGTATGTTGATGAGTGTAGCTTAATCCATGCACAAGTATTTGTGAGTTTTCTTTAACTATTAGGTTTATTGATTTGATTAATATATTGTCTAACAACCTAGTGATCTTACTAAATAAGACCGTCTTATATAAGTTTTTATACTTACGCTTGGATGATTGATTATATATTGTAATAGGTGCATATCTCAATGGTTGGAAGAGACCATATGCGAGTGTCATGGATCACTCGAAAATCAGCTCCTTCTAAAGTAGAGTATGGTACAACTTCAGGGGCATATGATGCTTCAGCTGATGGTAGTGCTTCAAGATACAAGTATCTTCTTTACAAGTCAGGCCGTATCCATGAAGCAGTTGTTGGACCACTGCAGCCTAACATGGTTTATTACTACCGGTGTAGTGGTGATGCTTCTCGCGAGTTCAGTTTCAAGACTGCACCACCTCAATTGCCCATCAATTTTGTTGTTATAGGTAAAATTTGACAATATATATCGTCAAAATTTCACTTGCATTCATCAATATTTGCGTTTCTACAAATAACAACTCGCGTACTTTGTGTGATGCGTTACATGCTAAAATTTGTTGCGATATTAACATCATTCTCATTAAGTAACTATCAATGATGTATGTATCTAAAACTTCATAAGATATCTAATTGATGTTTCAATTCAAATGTACAAATCTATTTGGTAGTGAAGTTAAAGCAAATGATACTTTTGACAATACAGGTGATTTTGGACAAACGGCATGGACAAAATCAACATTACAACATATATCACAAGTGAATTACGACATGCTTTTATTTCCCGGTGACTTATCTTATGCAGACTTTTGGCAGCCACGATGGGACTCCTTTGGTCGTCTTGTAGAGCCCTTGGCTAGCCAAAGGCCATGGATGGTAACACAAGGGAATCACGAAGTTGAAGTTTTACCAAATATTCATGACACTCCCTTTACTGCTTACAATGCTCGTTGGCATATGCCTTTTGAGGAGAGTGGATCTCCGTCCAACTTGTATTACTCTTTCAATGTAGCAAGTGAAGTGCACGTTATCATGCTAGGATCCTACACCGACTTTGAATTAGGTTCGAGCCAATACAGTTGGCTTGAAGGTGACTTGAACAAGATTGATAGGACCATTACACCGTGGGTTGTGGTGCTTCTTCATGCACCTTGGTACAATTCCAACACCGCTCACACTGGGGAATTTGAATCAGTGGGTATGAAAAAGGCAATGGAGCAACTACTATATGATGCAAGGGTTGATCTTATTTTTACCGGTCATGTCCATGCTTACGAGCGATTTGTAAGTGATATCTCTATCATAAAGTTATACTTTAAAATCATAGCTTTGTTCTTGAAAGTGCAACTTATCAATCCCTGCAGAATCTTCAACTTGAAAATTGTATTTTTCTCATTTGTTGGCCTAATAATTTCTTTAACAGACTCGAGTTTACAACGATAAGGCGAACAAGTGTGGCCCTGTGCATATCACTATTGGAGATGGAGGCAACCGTGAATACCTTGCCTCAAAGTATGCTCACAGGCTCTCTGCTTTATTTTCTTTCTCCTTGTATAAATTTTTGGATTACTTGATTCATAAATCATAATGCAAAATAATTCTTCACGCAGATTCGTTGATCCAAAGCCAGAAATATCTATTTTCAGAGAAGCGAGCTTTGGGCATGGGCAATTACAGATTGTAAACTCAACACATGCTCAATGGACATGGCATCGAAACGATGATGATGTTGATGTAGCAGCCGATTCAATTTGGTTTACTAGCCTTATTTCTGATGCAGATTGTCAACCAAAGTTATATGGTAGTTCACAGACTTATTAGAGACATTGTCACATTACTTGCAGCTTAATTTGATTATTGTAAAACAACAGTTGATGGATTAGTGTAATTGTTTGAAAAAGTCACCACCTATTAATAAGAATTCATCACGTTCATGTTGTGTTGCTTATAATGATTACTTTTTTTCATTTGTTATGATAATGCACTTTGTTTATGTTTTACAAAGAGTTGAAATTTTTTGTTAAACGAAAGGCAGTGTAACCTACCACACAGTCTAAAGCTACTGGAAAACATATATCACATACTAATACATCATTATCGCCATACATAACCACTTTCTGAGGGAAGAAACCCACCTCTAGTGTTCGCGCTCAATCTGCATCAAACCTGAAAACAAACTAGAGTCTACCAGATGACCAAGAATGTGTAGATGACCATCAAATAAAAGATTAAACCCCAACGTAGAACTTATAAACCATTTTGGATGGAATGCTGCGAGTGTGGTCTCACTAATGATAACATCCAATAACCAGGAGGATATCTGGCCATGAGTCTACCAACTCAATATCCCGCATCCAAGAAAGAAGAGAATGTTAAGCAACCACGACTCTCTAGCGTTCACCAAACATTGGGCAAAAAAACTTGCATACCAGGCAGCCTCTTGATTATATACACCAATAAATAGTTGTTCAAGTCATCCCAGCTTCGCACTTTGGTAGTGCCAGTTGATGCTGCTCCAGAAAGTCATACACACTCTAATTGCATCTTAACCCTGACAGCAAGGAACAAAGTCAATCAAAGAATGACGAGTTGACAACAGATAAAAGAAATAAAAATGTTTTACAAGGTTGTGCTAAGTAATAACAAACACTTTATAGGGATTAGTACGAACCAAAAATGAACATAATTCCCCCAGATAACTCTAACAAGCCCTTTTCCTGATTAAGAGTAAACTTCGACCTGTTGATTTTTTTTATCAAAGGGGAAATGAGTTTTGAGTTTGGAGAGAAAGAAGTAAAAATAACTACGATTAAATAAAAATAACTACGATTAAAATAAAATAAATAAATAAATAAATAAACACCAAATGACAACATTCTATGTCTTGCTAATTGGCCTCCAATTTTATTCAAAGAAAACTAAAATTATTAATATATATCTGAATGCCTCGCTTTCTTCCCTTATATGTCTTTTTTTCCTCACTTTCACATCCATGCACCGACACACACACACACAAAAAAAACCCACTTTGTCAGCATTCTATTCCATAAAAACATCTCCTGTACCAAAATACCATC
Organism: Suaeda aralocaspica; assembly: GCA_016808085.1. NCBI lineage: Eukaryota > Viridiplantae > Streptophyta > Magnoliopsida > Caryophyllales > Amaranthaceae > Suaeda > Suaeda aralocaspica. Next base: position 598,863 of record PYUH01004005.1, on the reverse strand, counting down.
ATCAACCTCTTATCCGGCACTATTATCATTACAAGCCAAGAACGGTAATGTACAAGTTCACAATATAGCCTTAACAAATTACAATATGACCTTGCGATCTATCTTCTTACTTCTAAGTCACTTAATTGGAACTAAACAAGACCAAGTCTGGAGCACATATCTACAACTTTTTTTTTATAATACCAAAATATTATGAATTGCTCTTTCAAACCCTAATCATGATTGTCCTTTTATCTCTAACAAAGTTAGCAGGTGTAACTGCGTTCCCTCAACAGTCAATATTGACTTTTCAAATGCATTATGCATTTGCATAAGAAATGCAGCATGACTAACGCTAAACTCAATGATATAATAAAGGGGCAGAAATAAATCACTACAAATACAAATACTTGTACAAAAGATAATAATAGTAATAATAATAAATAGATAAATAAAATAAAAATAAAAAAGTGGTGAATAAGTGACTTTAAGTCATGAACCTGTGGAATCACATCAAACTCATTCTAGCAAAAGACACTCGCATAGATGCAGGAACTAATGCAGACAACTTAAGCAATCTGTAATTTTTGGCAACTAGTAATCGAGCAAAAGATCAAAAGGTAGAAAATACAGCAACTCAAGAGCAAAGTGCATTACAAGTTCAATACAAGAAATTAAGAACCTTCACATAGACAACTAAATCTTTACCCAATGACATACAATAACACAGATTTTGCACAAGTAGGATTGTTGCAATTATAAGAAAATAAAGCAAAGAATGTGAAATACATTATATGCCTTGCTATACTTGCCAGGATATAAATCAGAGAGAAGATCAAAGCTTTTGCTGTACCCCATATATGGCAGTATGAACTATGCCTGATTTCTGGCAAAGAAGTGGAAACTTGTGAACAATTCATTTGACTTCATTAAGGTGAGTGCTGGCAGTATCATACTTGAGCTAAGGTAGCGTGCAGCACAACCTAGAGCAATTTTTTAGTTGGCTGTCGGGGGCTACAATAGTTTTACAGCTAATTTGATCTGAAACTAAGTTAATTGGCAGAAGAAAGTTGCTATCCTTAACAGCATCGTTACTGATACTAAGTATGCTGCTAAATAAGAATAACTCATGCACATAGTAACTATATTAGCATAAAGATAGAGAATGGATTGATGAAAAACCAATAGCTGTTTGTATAGCTTGCAAGTTGGTTTGTAAGGCCCCCTTGTGGTCTGTTTGATCATGATCTTTATTTTTCTATGAGTTGAAAAAGATTTGCAAGAAAATCAATTGGTGACAGACAATTGTTTACTTACATATTATATAAGATGCAAAGATTGTGAGTAACAATCCACTAACCTGAAATTCCAAACAACAATAAACCACAGGTTGATTCATTGCTTCTGACTTGATCTACATATTTCTCTACAAAAATTGTCTGGGTATTCTTTCAATCACACAAAGGTTCCTTAACAAGAAGACTCATCTTCTCCTGAAGAAATTTGAGAACATCATGTCTCTGTTCTTTAATAAGCAGCTTCCTCAACTTACGAAATGTCATTACTGAAGGTTGAATTCCCTTTTCAATCATCTCTTCCATATATACACATGCTTCACTGACCTGACCCTTTTGACACAGCCCATTAATAAGAACTGAATACGTGTGCATGCTTGGAACAAATCTTTTCGACATCATGTACTTCCACACCTTTAGGGCCTTCTCCAAATCATCCTTCTCGAAGAACATCTTTATCATTATCGTATATGTGTCGGCATCAGGTTCACACAATCTTATCATTTTCTTAAAAACCCTGTAAGCCTCATCAGTTTGCCCCTGACCAATCAAACCGTTCAAAACAATATTGCAGGTCCTTGCATTTGGTATAATCCCTTTATCATTTATCTCTTTTAAGACCCGAAATACATTTTTGAATTTATTCACTTTGCAAAATGCACTGATTAGAGAATTGTACACTGCAATATCAGCTTCCACACCATTTTTCACCATTTCCATAAATATATTTATGGCATCTTCAATTCGATTCTCTATACCATAGGTGTGTACTAAAATACTGTAAATAAACGATGTTGGCCTACAACCATTATCATCCATGCTCCTTAGCATCCCAACAGCTTCATCAACTCTACCTGCTTTACAAAGGACATCAACCATTATACCATAAGTCACTATATCAGGATTGCAGCCTGCATGAACCATTTGCCTGAAAGTCTCCCTTGCCTTAGGGAGATTCGGTTCCCTTCCCCAACCCTCAATCAATATACTATAAGTTTTGGAGTCAGGATCAAAATGTTCGCTCATTTTATCAAAGATCTCTTGAGCCTTTCTCACATTCTTGGACTTGCATAAAGCACTTAAAAGCCCGTTCAATGCAGCTAAATTTGATGGTACACCATATTTTTCCATGACATTGAATGTATAGAGCGCCTCATCCACCTTCTGCATCCTAGCATACCTTCTCATAATAATGCAAAATGTCTCAACACTTAGCATCCGCTTGTTTCTCATTGTGCTCACAAGATCCCACATAATCTCAAACTGCCTAATCTTTGCCAAAGACCCGATCATTGTGTGATAAGCTTCAACACTATGAGTATAATGACGTTGCTTGCCTGCCCATTCAAAGAAACGGTATGATACCATACCAGCATTTTCAAACCTTTTAAGAACATTCTCAACAATCTCAGGAGAAGCCGCAACCCCAACTCCAGCCCCGCTATGATCAAGCCTGACATCCAGTCCTACTTTAGGACATGACATCATAATTCGGCAGATTTTTTTAAACGTCCCATCAGCCAAATCCTTAGCTGATGCATCTGAAGTGTACCTTCGAGTGATCGCACCCCATTCAGAAGCCAATTTATTGCAATATAAGTGAGCTCTAACCATATCCTCTTAAGTCTGAATACTTGACAAGTTGACAACCTACAACCCTAAAGTCGCCGGAGCTATCCAAAAACCTAAAACAACAGGTAAGTGTATAAGTTGCCATTCAACTACATCATAAAAATCTATATATATGAGGCAACAAGTAGGATCACTTCATCTTCAGGATAAAATTGGGCAAACAACAACACAACTCAATTTCCTCAAACATACTTAAATTTTCAATGGGAATACAAAATGTACAACAAATGTCATTCAACATATGAAATCAAAGGTATCAAAGCTAAACTTTTGCCAAAAACTCAATGACCCAATTCAAGCAAAAATCTACCAATTAAAACCCATAAACCTTTCAATTTATTAACACAAATCTCTTCACTAAATTTTTGTAGTTTGATGTAAAAAAAGGAAGCTTGAATCATTTCCTCTATCACAAAATTTTTGTCAATCATTCTATTTTGGTTTGTTCTTGCATTTAACGATAGCATACTATTAGCCTAATTTCATTATTCAATTATACAGTACAATAATTTTTGAAATAAAAAAAAAAATCCAACACTTCAAATTTGCTAAATAAACATCAAAAATGGTTATATTATAGAAATAATGAAAGAAATTAAGAACAAACCTATCAAAACGCAGAAGTTTAAAATTTTCAACTGTCATCCAAGAGATCATAAATGGCGAAATCCAATAACTTAGAATGCAAATGCAATTAAAGCAAATTGAATAAAATAAAAAAGTAATTAAAAAAAAATCAACCAGAGAGATACGAAGTATAATTTATTGAGTGCAAAAATTACAATTTGCAAATGAACTTACAAAGGGAATGAAAAAGAAAAGATTAGACTTGCAAATGGACAAAGTATTAGAGAAAATAATTGAGAGATTTGTTGAGCACTAATTTGAATGTAGAGGAACAAACTGCAATTTTGTTGGACCCTAATTCAGGCTTACGGGCAGCAGAACTCGGGCTTTTTTTTTAAGGAAAATATAATTACTTGTACTAACTACTTAGTATTATTAGTTGAAAATCATACTTACAAAAACAGATAGGGTGAACATGGGAATTGGTACCAAGTATTGGATCCGGTCTCAGTTTGAACTCAGCGGGTAAAGACCCTGTCTTGATTGAATTGGGTCCGGTATCGGATCCCAAAATAACTATCCGGTTAGCACCAGGACCGGTACCGGACTTTTTTTGATCCAGTACCCGGTGGGTACCAGTTACACCAGTACTGAGTCCGATTCTAAGCGGTATTTTACTTATTTTATTTAACTAATTTTAATGATTCGACATTATAAATAAAAGTGATATTTTGTAATATTGTATTTGATGTTAGATCTTTTAATATTTTTTCAAAAGAAATACGATATTAAACTATGATTAAAATATCTTAGACCAAATAAAATTTATGCAATAAGAAAAAAGAAAAAAAAAAAAAAAACAAGAAATACAACCAGGTACGTGGATTGGGTGATCCAGTAGTATAATCGAGACCGGGACAGGTCCAAATCTAGATACCCGCCTAGTATCAGGACCAGTACCGGGTCAAGATAAAATGACCGGGTACCCGGTTGTGCTCATCCCTATAAAATATCAAGTATAACTCTTTTTGAAAAATTATGATGATGTGAAGATGAAGTGCAGTCATCGCAATCTCAATTTCAACGTAAAATTAGCAACTCATAAATATTATCATTCAAATAAAATCTTAAAAATAAGTCTCAATCTTTAGAGGAAAGAGGAAGAAAGATATGAACTTTAGGTTTTTCCAACTAAGGCACTCTTCTCCTAGATATCGAACTTAAATTAAAATAAACTGAATTACGATATATAAGAGTTTGTTGTCATAACACCCTTTTTAAATACTTCGTTTTTTATTTTTTATTTTTTTCGAAAACACTCCTAAAAGTTGTTCTAAAACACATCTTAAGCGTTGACCGCCGTTGATAGGTGCTTTTACACTACTTGCACTCATTTTTGTTATAATTGCACTCTTAAATTAATTCAAAAGCCAACATTCATAGACATTAAATTAATTCATCTTCAAAATACTAGAAAGTAAATTGATTCATCCTACAAGCATTCAACTCATACTCACCTAACAAAACATTCAAATAAAAGGGAATGGGCAGATAAAGCTTCTATTGTTAAAGCTTCTATTGTTGTAGTTAGGAGAAGCTCATTTTTTAAGTTCTTCAAAAACCTAGTTAATGAATTCTTGTATAGTAGTTGTAGGTAAAACTTGAGTTTGTTCATCGTTAGGGTAAGATTTGTTTTGTCTAAAGATGAACATATGAATTAGACAAACTCTTCTTTATAGAAATAGCGATGATGAGACACTAATGTTCGCTGAATCATGCAGCCTTTTATGATGGAATCTATCTCCTTAATATAGTTTTGTGAAGAAAATTCTTCATTGATCTTGTAGATCGCACTGTCAATTCCAACGCCAATTGCAAAGTTGTACGACTAATAACCCATAAACCCTATCTTTCAAATGAAAACCCAACAAATCTCAATCTTCTCTAAGGGAAGATGATAAAAACAAGGAAAAATTCATAAAAATAATCCAAACTTTCGACGGTCCCAACTTCCAATTATTTACTTTGAGACCCAACTTTGCACATGATTTTCCATTTTTGGACCCTAATAAATTTTAAGCTACAAATCTAGGTAAAAGTCATTTATTAGCAGGTGAGATACTTCAAATGTTATTATTATTTTGGTTTTTTTTACTTTGACTTCCCTTTTCGCTCACTCACTCACCTTTCTTCCATCCTTGTCTTTTTCTTCCTCTTTTCCATCTCTCTTCCATCACATAAAATTCCATCACAAATTAAGGATAAAGTGAAATTTTTAAGGGAAAAAAAATAATAAATAAATAAATAAATAAAAAATTAACTTATTAGTTAGTGAAGGTTGAAGAAGAATATACCACGAGTTGTGAAAAAAGGAGTAGAAGGAGGAAGTTATTGTTGGGTGAAATAAGACAAGAGAAGATTGTGGGAAATTTTATCAAAAATTAATCCAACATTTTTACCACATAGGAAGTTTAGTTGTTGTGGTTTAGTATTGTTATTAGTAGTCGAAGAAGAGAAGCTAGGCATTTGTTTTTAGGAAGTACTTTATCATGATTTATCAGATCTCAAACCCAAATCATCAAGAAACAACAATTAAATAATCATTTACATATCTCCCCAAACCGATATCATCCTATCCCAAATCATCCTAGGAGCTTAGTTATATAAAGCAACAAACCTTCAAACCATCAATGGAAGTAAAATCCATAACCGAATTATGGATTTTACATATACCCCCAAATTATCAAATTTAAATTAGTGTTTGCTTAGTTACGTTGCTTTGGATCGGAAGTGAAATGTCAAGCCTCAATTGCCGCCTCCTTCCCTTAATCGACCAACACCATCATAATTCGACTGGTTTGGGTTTGATTTGGTTTGGTTTTTTGATTTATGGGTTTTGAATTTTATTTGTTTTTTATTTGTTTGAATCGATTTTTTTTTGGTTAATTTTGTTTTGGTGATGGTTTGTTTTGAATTCGATTTTTTGATTCTTCGATTGGAGATAATGATTGAAGAGGTTGTGGTTTCGCAAAAATTTGGAATTCGAGTGAGATGCTTTTAAATGAGTTTGAAGTTGGCGATTTACGGTTGAATTTGTTGGTCAGATGATTGATATTGAATTGCAGAAAATTGATGAAGTAAACACTGCGGTTTTTTTTTCCTAATTTTTTTTTAAAGATGAGGTTTGAATTGAAGTGAGTTGATAAAGTAACCATGGGAAGGAGGAGGAAGGAAGAAGGTGAAGATGATTGAATGGATGATGTTTCCTCCAACAAAAAAAAAAGGAAAAAGGAAAAAAAATCAAATAAGATTACCGGTTAACCAGGTCACCAGTTATTTAGTCCAAACATGGAAAATCATATGCAAAGTTGGGTCTAAAAATAAATAATCAAAAGTTGGGTCTTTTATTAAGTGACCGTCCAAAGTTTGGATTATTTTCATGAATTTTTCCTAAAAACAAAGTCAAAACTCTCACATAATAAACTCATAAATTGGAAAGAAATCTCTGCTAAGAAAGAGCAAAGTGAATTATGAACTTAAAAACAAAAGGATTTTTTGATAATAAGTATCTAACGTTTCCTAAATGAAATCAGTACCTAGTCATTTTTTTTAAGTACCTAATACTTACATTTTTATTATATGTAGGTACCTAATAACAGAATTATTATACTTCTATTACATAATCCGTTTGTGGGGCTGATATTTAATTTTTTTTATCCCTTTTTTCTTTTTCTTCCTTTTTTTCTATTTCTTCATCGATCAAACCTCCATTAAACACCTTAAACTTTCCTTTCTATCTCCCTTTTCCACCATTAAACCCTTCTTTCTCTTTCTACCCTTTAAACCCCATTTGATTGTTTTCTCTCTCTACCAAATTCAATTGCTTATTTTGTCATCTTCTTTAAACCATTTTTTTTCCTTTCAAGAAACCAACAACAAAAAATATTTTATAATAAAAAATGGAAATATTGGAAAAGCTTATTTATTTGTTTCAAATATTTTGAGTTCTTGAACAACGCATGTCATTTTGATTTTCCTTTAATTTTTTGAATGTCACATAACTCACATTCAAGTGGAATTTTTCTTCTATATAATATTTTTTTTCTATTATCATTTTGAGGTTTCGTTAGAGATTTTAATGGAGGTTTAGAAAGAACAAAGAGAAAGAAATGAGGATATCATGTTTGGTGGAAAAAATGGAAATTTTAATGGAGGTGTTGTCGATCAAGAAAATAAATCAAAAAAGTGAAAGAAATGAGGTTTAATGGAAAATATATAGATGTTTAATTAATTAAGGTTTAATGAGAGGGCGAAAGAGAAAGAAAGGAAAAAAAAAAGGTTTAATAGTGGTGGAAGAATTGAAAGAGAAAGAAATTAAGAAGAATGATTTAATGGAAGAAGAAGGAGAAAGAAAGGGAAAAAAAAAAACTCATGGGTACACCTTAAGAAAAACCCAAAAAAAAAAAAAAAATTGATTTAGGTACTTATTTCAAAAGGTTTGGTATGTAATTGTTATCTTCCTGTAATCAGAAAGTCACTATTGAATCAATTATTAATAAAAGAAAATCTTCCAAAGCAAATTCATAGAGAAGAGAAGAGGCAGGAGAGAAAGTGAGAGTGTGTGGGGACTTTCATAGTTATGTTTAACATAGATAAGAATCTATTTTCAAAATTAAGACTCAAACATTAATGCTAAGAAAGAACCCCAAAAATCAGAATCCCAACAACACTGACACAACATAGATGTGGGTAAATAACTAAATACTTTCAGCACTAATCTCATCAAGCACACAGCGATATCATCATATCAACCAGTAAAATCATAAATGCATGCTACAGCATCAAAAGTACTAGTAAAACACCATGCTAAGACAAAAGATTCGCTGTCCTTCGTTATGCTGCCAAATGAAACCTCATAAAAATATTTACAACTCTCTAATTCAATGCATGCATTCTAATATCTTGTCTAAACTATACTAAGTTATAGTAGCAATGCAAGCCTAATATATCCATAAATGATAGCAAACAGAAGAATTCTTCAATCTTCATACCACCTCAAAAAAAAAACTATAATGTTAGCAACTTTCATATAAAACTAAACAAATTATTCCTCAAATTTCATTTTTTCCCTCCATCCATCTCATTTCACAAGATCTAAGGTCTACGACTCCACCGAAGCAGGTTGAATTCCTCACTTAAACAAACTTAACAATAAATAAACAGGTTTACGGTTATAAGCCAAGCGCCTGAGCAAAGTTTCTGTATTTATAAACGCAAGAAGAAAAGTTTTGTTTTTATATGTAAACAAAGTGAAACAAACTTTCAGAAGTATTCATTTTGATCTTTTTTTGAGTGAAAAGTTGATGGTAGAGCATCTCAAGTTTGCATTACTCCAGTCTTGCGAATTCATAACAGCGACAATGCCGTATATGCCTTGACAATGAAGGTCTTTTTCCAAGTGCACATTGCCTCTAATCATGCTGCTTATCATATTTATACCTTGTTGTTTGTTGTATTAGGACCTTGTGCATGTGAACATTTCTTATTTACAACTGAAATAACCATGCTAGTTCTAAAGACTAAACTTATCCGATAAGTGGATGTTGTGATGCCAGATAACAAATGGGCATTAGTTTGAAGGTACTGACTCAAGGATTGTCGAAACCAAAAGCTAATGCTGTTTTATTATTAAGGCAAGTTGCAAACTATCCTGCTTGTTAAGTGTGGTAATTTTACTAAAATCATAATGCATCCTGCTTACTTGTCTTGACACTTGTTCTCGTCAATATATCAATTTTGTAACCTGCTATCTTCTGTTCAATAGCTTCATATAGTTCCAGAAAGAACCTATGTTCTTTTTTTTGTTAACTTGTTGGATATTTATTGCTTAATTGTTAAGTCGTATTGTCACCTTTTGTTTTCTCGTCATTTATATTTTTGCTTAAAACCGTAAATTGTTAGTGACATTAGATTAACACTCAACACTACAATTTCATATAAATGTTGTTGCTTTAAATGTGAAAACTTGGTCGTTGTCGAAACTTTTAACTAACTAGTTGCGGATTAGTTGGTACCTCCCTGATGTCTTTTTCTTATTCAAGATCAGGCTATCTGTATTATACAAAACAATGTGGCGAATAATTTATACAAAACCAATGCAACTGAATCGTGAAGCAACTGAAAGTATAATTAATTTTCCAATGCAAATTCACACTATCAACAAATTAATCCCAAACTTCCGATCAATCAATCAATCAAACAAATTCAAACAAAATTTAATAACAGTAACAACGTGAAGAATTCGTAATTATACAAAATCAAAATGAAAAAAATAAAATAAATAAAGAATTCACAAACCTTTGTGAAGCAAAGGAGATGGACTGAAGGTGGAGCAGCACGACAATGGTGACGAAGCACGAAGGAGTCGTAGTGGTGGTGGTGGTGGTGGTGGTGGTGCACTTAAGAACGAAGTGGTGGTTGTGGTGGTGGGGTTTTGTCTCGACTGAAGAAGAAGAAGGACGGGGTTTTGCTTGAGTGAAATGTGATTTGGACTTTTCTAACTTAGGCACTCTTCTTCTCGATTTAATCAAACTTGAATTGAAATAAACTTAACTATCGTAAGCATTTTATTGTCAAAACATCTCTTCTAAATATATTTAGCTTAACCACATTTTACTATATAATCACTTTTTATTTTCCAAAATGCAACATTTCACCACCTTTAACATGAGTTTGCCAAAGGCTACGTTTAATAGGCTCATTTACAAATTACAAACAATTGTTTTTAACTTCTTCTTCGATTTATGAAACCAACTTTACTTCTTCAAAATATATACCAAGGTTTGTGTTGGGTGAAAACCTTCAATTACAAGTTTGTTTCACGCAGTTTGGGGAATAAAATCCGCATAATTTAGTTCATTTGAAAGGTTAGAAGTCTATTCTCAATCATACAATTTATTTTTTCAAGTTTGAAGTGGAAAAATTAAAAAGGTTTTAGTACTACAGTAAGGCCCCTTGAAGATCTTGGCAAAAGACCATTCAAAGTTGGTGAAATGTTGCATTTTGGAAGATAATATAAACGATGGTTAAATAAAATAAATATAAACTAAAACGTGGCTAAATACAAAAAATCCTAAGATCTGCTTTGTCTAAAGATGAATGAATGAAAAGGAAGAAGAGTGAATATATGTATTTTTGATGTATTTTTGCAAAAAAAAAAAAAAAAAAAAAAAAAAAAAAAAAAAAAAAAACGGAGTATATATATGTATGTATGTATGTATGTATGTTGAAAACCAATTGAATTTGAATGGAATGGATTAAAATGGTTTTACGGAGTATATATATTTATGATTAAATAAAATACGGAGTATATATATATATGGTTTACTATTGATTATTTATTTTTAAGTATTGATTATTTATTTTTAACTAAGGATTATTAATGATTTTTTAACTATGGAGTAATGACATAGTAATAATTTTGATATTAATCTACTGATAATTATTAAACAAAAAAATTCGTTATTGGTAGTTTATATTTTATGAAATAAAAAACAGTAATATATCTTCATATTTTTTTAAATGATAATCCACTTATGTGGCATAATGATATTTTTGTAAATAATATTTCACTTATATTTTTGTTTCATTTGCTGAATGGTAAATTATAAATTAATAAATATGTATATATATAAAATAAAAAAACAATGATTGATGTATTATAAATATATTATGAACACAAAAATAATATTATAAAGTCAAGTACAAAATAGCACTAACACAAATAATACACATCGATATTATTATGATCAAATTAAAACTAAGTACAAAACAACAACAACAACAACAACAACAACAATAATAATATGAACAAATAGATTACGAAGTATGAAGAAAAAAAATTATGAGCAAAATAATATATATATATATGAACATATTATATTATAAACAAATAATATTAGGAATAAATTAATTAGCAAAATAAAAGAACAACTGAACTGAGCTGACTGATTTTAAGCTGAAGTAAACATGCCTTATTGCCCTAATTTTAATGGATAACTTATTAGAGGTTTCGGAAAATTATTACTTGTAGAATAGATTGGACTTAGCTTTCATGTCCTTGTTTATACAAAAATCTTCAAGTTTGTAAGATATTGATTTTACTTCCTCCGTTTTTTTTTTCAAGGATTGCTACTTGTAGAAATTTCTATGTAATTACAACCATTGTGTATTTACTAAAGTAAGATGCTTTTTCTTCCTATCTCTCTTTTCATCACATGTTTTCTATCTCCTTCTATCATGTTAACTCTCACTTATATTATTCACTAAGAAACCAGTAAACCAATTGTTACAACTAAAAAAAATGGAGAGAAAGTAATAAACACCTAACAGACTATCACTACTAAGATAATAGTTGTATTTTTTTGTTAAATAGGATGTAAAAAAGATAGTATTATCTATCTAGCAAATGGGAACAATATAATCACAAAATGGGGCACTAATGCTTGCATATGATATGGCTTGTTCAAGTGTAACACGGTGCTCCAAAAAAAAATCAACTTTCTTCTTTGAATTGGGAAGCCTATCTTCACGTGTTATAGGTCTTAATTACACTACTATCACTACACTACTACAATAATAATAATAATAATAATAATAATAATAATAATAATAATAATAATAATAATAATAATAATAATAATAATAATAATAATAATAATAATAAT
>PYUH01004005.1:552045-586639 GCA_016808085.1 Suaeda aralocaspica | reverse complement strand
TTCTTCCCTTATAGTCTTTTTTTCCTCACTTTCACATCCATGCACCGACCACACAAAACACACAAAAAAACCCAATTGTCAGATTCTATTCCATAAAAAACAAATCCTCGCTTGTACCCAAAAATACTCATCAACCTCTTATCCGGCACATTATCATTACAACCAAGAACGGTAATTACAAGTTACATCAATTAGCCTTAACACATAGCATACAATATGACCTGCGACTAGCTTCTTACTTTAAGCCATTAATTGAACTAAAACAAGACCAAGCTGGAGCACATACTAACAACTTTTTTTTATAATACCTAAAATATGTATGGAATTGCTCTTGGTCAAACCCTAATATGATGTTCCTTTATCCTCTAACAAAGTTAGCAGGTATGTAACTGCGTTCCCTAAACAGTCCATATTGACTTTTCAAGCATATGCATTGCATAGAAATGCAGCATGACTAAGCTAAACTCAATGATAATAAGGGCGAGAAATTAATCACTACAAATACAAATACTTGATACAAAAGATAATAATGTAATAATAATAACATAGATATAAATAAAATCAAATAAAAAAGTGGTGAAATAAGTGACTTTAGTCATGAACCTGTGGATCACATTCAAACTCATTCTAGCAAAGACATCGCATCAGATGCAGGAACTAATGCAGACAAACTTAGCAATCTGTAATTTTGGCCACTAGTAATCGAGCAAGAGATAAAAAGGTAGAATAGAAATACAGCATCAAGGCAAAGTGCATTACAAGTTCAAGTACAAGAAATTAAGAAAACCTTCACATAGACACTAAATCTTATACCCAAGACTACAATAACAACAGATTTTGCAAAGTGGATGTGCAATATAAGACAATAAAGCCAAAGAAGAATGTGAAAATAATTATATGCTTGCGATACTGCCAGGATAAAATTCGAGAGAAGATCAAAGTTTGTGCTTGTACCACCATTAATATGGCAGGTATGAACTAGCTGACTTTCTGGCAAAGAAGTGGAGACACTTGGAACAATCATTTGACTTCTAAGGTGAGTGCTGGCCATATCATACTGAGCTAAGGTAGCGTGCAGCACAACTAGAGCAAGTTTTCTAGTTGGTGTGGTACGGTGGTACAATAGTTTTACAGTTTTTAATTTGATTGAAACTAAGTAATGGCAGAAAGAAAGTGCTATCCTTAACAGCATCGTTACTGTACATAGATATGCTTAATAAGAATAACTCATGCACCATAGTAACTATATTAAGCAATACAGATAGAAGAATGGATGATGAAAAAAAACAAAGCTGTTTGTATAGCTGCAAGTTGGTTTTAGGCCCCCTTGTGGTCTGTTTGACATGACTTTATTTTTCTATGAGTTGAAAAAGATTTGCAAGAAAATCAATTGGTTGACAGCCAATGTTTACTTACATAGTTATATAAGATGCAAACGATTGGGTAACAATCCACTAACACTGAAAATTCACCAAACACACATTGTAAACAACAGGTTGATTCATTGCTTCTGCCTTGATCTAATATTCTCTGCAAAAATTGTTCTGGGTATTCTTTCAATCACAAGGTTCGTTAACAAGGAAGACTATCTTCTCTGAAGAAAGAATTGAGAAGCATCCATGTTCTCTGTTCTTTAATAAGCGGCTTCCTCAACTACGAATTCATACTGAAGTTGGAATTCCCTTTTCAATAATCTTCCATATATTTACACATGCTTCACATGACCTGACCTTCTTTGACACAGCCCATAATAAGAATCTGAATAGTGTGACATGCTTGAACAAATCTGATCTTTTCGACTATGTGACTTCCACACCTTCGGGCCTCTCCAAATCATACTTCTCGAAGAAAATCTTTATCATTATCGTATATGGGTGCAGGCATCGGTTCACACAATCTTATCTATTTTACTTAAAAACCAGTAAGCCGCATCAGTTGCCACGTGACCAATCAAACGTTCAAAACCATTAGTGAGGTCCTTGCTTTGGTATATCCCTTTAATCTTATACTCTTTAAGACCGAAACTACATTTTTGAATTTATTCACTTTGCAAAAATGCACTGATTAGAGAATTGACACTGAATATCAGCTCCACACCATTTTTCACCATTCCATAAAGACTTATTTTGGCATCTTCATTCGATCTCTATTATACTAGGTGATGTAATAAAATACTGTAAATTAACGATGTTGGCCTACAAAACCATTATCATCCATGCTCCTTAGCATCCAACAGCTTCATCAACCTCTACCTGCTTTTACAAAGGCCATCAACCATTATACCATCAGCACGTATATAGGATTGCAACCCGTTCGCATGAACATTTGCCCTGAAAGTTCCCTTGCTTAGGGAGATTCTGGTGCCCTTCCCAAACCTCAATCAATATACTATAAGTTTTTGGAGTCAGGATCAAAATGTCGCCTCATTTTATCAAAGAGATATTGAGCCTGTTATACATTCGTGGACTTGCATTAAAGCAATTACAAGCCCGTTCCAATGCAGCTAAAATTGATGGTACACCAATTTTTCCCATGACATTGAATGTAGAGAGGCCTCATCCACTTCTCACTCCTAGCATACCATTCTCATAAATAATGCAAAACTGTCTCAACACTTAGCATCGCTTGTTTCTCATTGTGCTCACATAGATCCAACAAATCTCATCAAACTGCCTAATCTACAAAAGACGATCATTGTGTGATAAGCTTCAACACGTATGAGTTTATTAAGACAGTTGCTTGCCTCCCATTCAAAGAAACGGTATGATACCATACCAGGCTTTTAAAACACTTTAAGAACTTCTCCAACAATCTCAGGAGAGAAGCGCAACCCCCAAACTCCAGCCCCGCTCTGATCAAAGCCTGACACCAGCCTACTTAGGAAATGACATCATAATCGGCAGATTTTTAAAGTACCCATCAGCCAAATCCTTAGCTGATGCATCTGGAAGTGTACCTTCGAGTGATCGCACCCCATCAGAGCCAATTTATTGCAAATAGAAGGAGCTCTACCTATTCTCATGTCACGTCTGAATTACTTGACTACGTGACAACCGTACAACCTAAGTCGACCGGAAGCTATCCCAAAAACCTAAAAACAACCGTAAGTAAGTGTAAAGTTGGCCCATTCAACTACATCAGTTAAAAATCTATATATATGAGCAACAAGTAGGCTCACGTCATCTTAGGATAAAATGGGGGGGCAAACAACAAACAACTCCTTTCCTCAAACATACTTAAATTTTCAAATGGAATACAAAATGTACAAACATGTCATAAACATATGAAAATCAAAGGTATCAAAGCTAAACTTTGCCAAAAACTCCAATGACCCAATCAAGCAAAAATCTACCAATTAAAACCCATAAACATTTCCAATTATTAACAAAATCTCTCACTAAATGTTGTAGTTTGATGTAAAAAAAGGAAGCTTGAATCCATTTCCTGCTATACACAAACAATGTTTGGCAATATTCTATTTTGTTTTGTTCTTGCATTACGGATAGCATAATACTGCACTAATTTGCATATTCAATTATACAGTACATAATTTTTGAAATAAAATTAAAAAAAATCCAACACTTCAAATTTGCTTAAAGTAAACATCAAAAATGGTTATTTATAGAAATAATGGAAAGAAATTAAGAACAAACCCTATCAAAACGCAGAAGTTTAAAAGTTTTCAAAGTAATCCAAGAGATCATAAATGGCGAAATCCATAAACTAGACATGCAAATGCAATTAAAGCAAATTCGAATTAAAAATTAAAAAGTAAATTAAAAAAAATTCAACAGAGAGATACGAAGTATAATTTATTGAGTGCAAAAATTACAAATTTGCAATGAATTACAAAAGGGATGAAAAAAGAAAAGAAGACTTGCCAAGGACAAAGTATTAGAGGAAAATAATTGAGAGATTTGTGTGAGCACTAATTGAATGCTAGAGAACAAAACTGCAATTGTGTTGGACCCTAAATACAGGGACGAGGCAGCAGAACTCGGCTGTTTTTTGGAAATGGAAAATATAATTACGTGTACGAACTACTTAGTATTATAGTTGAAAATCATACTTACAAAAAACAGATAGGGTGAAACATGGGAATTGGTACAAGTATTGGGATACGGTTTCAGTTTGAACTCAGCGGTAAAGACCCTGTCTTGATTGAATTGGGTCAGCGGTATCGGATCCCAAAAATAACATACGGTGAGCACCAGGACGGTACCGACTTTTTTGTGAGCAGTACCGTGTGGGTACCAGTTCACCAGTATACGAGTCCGATTCCTAAGCGGTATTTATTATTTATTAGACTAAGTTGTATGATTGATCGATTAAAGTATAATAAAAGTGATATATTTGTAAGTATTGATATTTAGATCTTTTAATATTTTTCAAAAGAAAACGATATTAAACTATGATTAAAATATCTCTAGACCAAATAAAATTTGCAATAAGAAACAAAAGAAAAAAAAAAAAGAAAAAAGAAATAACCCAGGTACGTGAGATGGGTGATCAGTAAGGTAAATCGGAGACCGGGACAGGTCCAAGCTATGATACCGCCTAGAATGGACCGAGTTACCAGGGTCAAGATAAAAGACCAGGTACCTCGGTTGTGCTATACCTATAAAATATCAAGTCAACTCTTTTGAAAAATTATGATGATTCGATGTGAGATGAAGTGCAGTCATCGCAATCTCAATTTCAACGTTAAAAGTAGCAACTCATAAATATTATATTCAAAAAAATACTTAAAACAAGTCCAATCGTTAGAGGAAAGAGAGAGAAGATATGAACTTTAGGTTTTTCTAAAGTAAGGCACTCTTCTCCTAGATATCGACATTAAAAAAAATAAACTGAAGTACGATATATAAGAGTTGTTGTCATAACACCCTTTTAAACCACTTCGTTTTTTTGTTTTTATTTTTTTTCGAAAAAAATCTAAAGTTGTTCTCTAAAAACACATATGAAGCGTTGACACGCGTTGATAGGTGTTTACACTACTGCATCATTTTTGTTATAATGCACATTAAAATTAATTCAAAAAAGCCCACCATTCATAGACATTAAATATTAATTCATCTTCAAAATTCACTAGAAAGTAAATTGATTAATCCTTCAAGCTTTAACTCATACTCACCTAAACACAACATTCAATAAAGGGAGTGGGCAGATAAAGCTTCTATTGTTAACAGCTTCTCTTGTGTGTTGTTTTTAGGTGTTAGGAGAAGCTCTTTTTAACGTTCTTCAACAACTAGTAATGGGGGGGGAGATTCTGGTATAGTAGTTGTAGGTAAAACTGTGAGTGTTCATCGGTAGGGGTAAGATGTGTTTTGTCTAAGATGAGTGAACCATATGAATTAGACAAACTCTTCTTTATAGAAATAGCGATGATGAGACACTAATGTTCGACTGAATCATGCAGCATTTTATGATGGGAATCATATCTCCGTTATAAATAGTTTTGTGAAGAAAATTCTTCACTGATCTTGTAGATGCACTGTCAATTCCAACGCAATGCAAAAGTGTACGAATAATACCCATAAACCTATGCTCAAATGACAAACCCCAAAAACTAAATCAATTTCTAAGGGAAGATGATAAAAACAAGGAAAAAGTCATAAAAATAATCCAAACTTCGCGCGGCGTTCCCAAACTTCAATATTTAGGATTGGGAGACCCAACTTGCACATGATTTTACATTTGGACCTAATAAATTTTTAAGCTACAAATAGGATAAAAGTCATTTTAGCAGGTGAGATACTTCAATGTTTTATTATTTGGTTTTTTTACTTTGACTTCCCTTTTCGCTCACTCACTCACCCTTTTTCTTCCATCCTTGTCTGTTTCTTCCTCGTTACCATATCTCTTCATTCACATTAAAATTCATCACAAATAGGATAAAGGTGGAAATTTTAAGGGAAAAAAATAATAAATAAATAAATAAATAAAAAATTAACTATTATGTTAGTGAGGTTAAGAAGGAATTACCACGAGTTGTGAAAAAAGGGTAGAAGGAGGAGGAAGTTATGTTGGGTGGAAATACGACAAGAGAAGATGGGGAAATTTTATCAAAAATTAATCCAACATTTTTACCACATAGGAAGTTTAGTTGTTGTGGTTTTTAGTATTATAGTAGTCGAAGAAGAGAAGACTAGGCATTTGTTTTTAGGAAGTACTTAATCATGATTATCAGATCAAACCCAATCATCAAGAAACAACAATTAAATAATCATTTACATATCTCCCCAAAACCGAATCATCCTATCCCAAATCATCCTAGGAGCTTAGTTATATAAGCAACAAACTTCAAACCATCAATGGAAGTAAAATCCAAACCGAATTATGGATTTTAACATATACCCCCAATTATCAAATTTAAATAGTGTTTGACTTAGTTACGTTGCTGTTGGATCGGAAGTGAAATGTCAAGCTCAATTGCCGCCTCCTTCCCCTTAATCGACCACACCATCATAATTCGACTGGTTTGGGTTGATTTGGTTTGGTTTTTTGATTTATGGGTTTGAATTTTATTTGTTTTTTATGGTTGAATCGATTTTTTTTGGTAATTTTTCTTGTGATGTTGGTTTTGAATTCGATTTTTGATTCTTCGTTGGAGATAATGTGATTGAAGAGGTTGTGTTGTTTCGCAAAAATTGGAATCGAGTGAGATGCTTTTAAATGAGTTTGAAGTTGGCGATTTACGGTGAATTTGTTGGTCAGATGATTGATATTGAATTGCAGAAAATTGTGAAGTAAACCTGCGGTTTTTTTTTTCCTAATTTTTTTTTAAAGATGAGGTTTGAATTGAGTGAGTTGATAAAGTAACCAGTGGAAGGAGGAGAAGGAAGAAGGTGAAGATGATGAATGGTATGATGTTCCTCCAACAAAAAAAAAAGGAAAAGGAAAAAAAATCATAAGATTACCGGTTAAACCCGTCACCAGTTATTTAGTCCAAACATGGAAATACTATGCAAAGTTGGGTCTAAAAATAAATAATCAAAGGGGTCTTTTATTAAGTGACGTCCAAAGTTGGATTATTTTCATGAATTTTTCCTAAAGACAAAGTAAAAACTCTACATATAAAACCATAAATTGGAAAGAATCTCTGTAAGAAAGAGCAAAGTGAATTATGAACTTAAACAAAAGGATTTTTTGATAATAAGATATCTAACGTTCCTAAATGAAATCAGTACCTGTCATTTTTTTTAAGTACCTAATACTTACATTTTATTATATGTAGGTACCTATACAGAATTTATACTTCTATTACATATCCGTTTGTGGGGTGATATTAATTTTTTTTATCCCTTTTTCTTTTTCTTCCTTTTTTCTTTCTTCATCGATCAAACCTCCATTAAACACCTTAAACTTTCTTTCTACTCCCTTTTCCACCAAACCCTTTTCTCTTTCTACCCTTTAAAACCCCATTGATTGTTTCTCTCTCTACCAAATTCAATTGTTATTTTGTCATCTCTTTTTAAACCATTTCTTCATTTCAAGAAACCAACAACAAAAAATATTTTATAATTAAAAAATGGAATATTGGAAAGCTTATTATTTGTTTCAAATATTTTGAGTTCTTGAACACGCATGTCATTTGATTTTCCTTTAATTTTTGAATGTCACATAACTCACATTCAATGGAATTTCTCCTATATAATATTTTTTTCTATTATCATTTGAGGTTTCGTTAGAGATTTTAATGGAGGTTTAAAGAACAAAGAGAAAGAAATGAGGATATCATGTTTGGTGGAAAAAATGAACTTTAATGGAGGGTGTTGTCGATCAAGAAAATAATCAAAAAAGTGAAAGAAATGAGTTTGTTAGGAAATATATAGATGTTTAATTAATTAAGGTTTAATGAGAGGGCAAAGAGAAGAAGGAAAAAAAAGGTTTAATAGTGGGAGAAGAAGTGAAAGAGAAGAAATTAAGAAGAATGATTTAATGGAAGAAGAAGGAGAAAGAAAAGGGAAAAAAAAAAACTCAGGGTACCACCTTAGAAAACCCAAAAAAAAAAAAAATTGATTTAGTACTTATTTCAAAAGGTGTGGTATGTAATTGTATCTTCCTGTAATCAGAAAGTCACTATTGAATCAATTAATTAATAAAAGAAAATCTTCCAAAGCAAATCATAGAGAAGAGAAGAGGGAGCAGGAGAGAAAGTGAGAGTGTGTGGGGACTTCATAGTTATGTTTAACATAGATAAGAATCTCTTTTCAAAATTAAGACTCAAACATAAGGCTAAGAAAGAACCCCAAAAATCAGAATCCCAACAACACTGACACAACATAGATGTGGTAAATAACTAAATACTTCAGCACTAATCTCACAGCACACAGCGATATCATCTATCAACCAGTAAAATCATAAATGCATGCTACAGCATCAAAAGTACTAGTAAAACCCATGCTAAGACAAAAGATTCGCTGTCCTCGTTATGCTGCCAATGAAACCTCATAAAATATTTACAATCTCTAATTCAATGCATGCATTCTCAATATCTTGTCTAAACTATACTAAGTTTATAGTAGAATGCAAGCCTAATATCCATAAATGATAGCAAACAGAAGAATTCTTCAATCTTCATACCACCTCAAAAAAAAAACTATAATGTTAGCAACTTCATATAAAACTAAACAAATTATTCTCAAATTTCATTTTTCTCCATCCATCTCATTTCACAGATCTAAGGTCTACGACTCCACCGAAGCAGGTTGAATCCTCACTTAAACAAACTTAACAATAAATAAAACAGGTTTACGGTTATAAGCCAAGCGCCTGAGCAAAGTTCTGTATTTATAAACGCAAAAGAAAAAAGTTTTGTTTTATATGTAAACAAAGTGAAACAAACTTTCAGAGTATTCATTTTGATCTTTTTGAGTGAAAAGTTGATGGTAAGCATCTCAAGTTTGCATTACTCAGTCTTGCGAATTCATAACAGCGACATGCCGATATGCCTTGACAATGAGGTCTTTTTCCAAGTGACATTGCCTCTAATATGCTGCTTATCATATTTAACTTGTTGTTTGTTGTATTAGGACCTTGTGCATGTGAACATTTCTTATTACAACTGAAATAACCATGCTAGTTCTAAAGACAAACTTTATCCGATAAGTGGATGTTGTGATGCCAGATAACAATGGCATTAGTTTGAAGGTACTGACTCAAGGATTGTCGAAACCAAAAGCTAATGCTGTTTATTATTAAGGCAAGTTGCAAACTATCCTGTTGTTTAAGTGTGGTAATTTTACTAAAATCATAAGTGCATCCTGCTTACTTGTCTTGACACTTGTTTCTGTCAATATATCAATTTTGTAACCTGCTATCTTCTGTTCAATAGCTTCATATAGTTCCAGAAAGAACCTATGTTCTTTTTTTGTAACTTGTTGGAATATTTATTGCTTAATTGTTAAGTCGTATTGTCACCTTTTGTTTTCTCGTCAAATATTTTTGCTTAAAACCGTAAATTGTAGTGACATTAGATTAACACTCAACACTACAATTTCATATAAATGTGTTTGTGCTTTAAATGTGAAAACTGGTCGTTGTCGAAACTTTTAACTAACTAGTTGCGGATTAGTTGGTACCATCTGATGTCTTTTTCTTATTCAAGTCAGGCTATCTGTATTATACAAAACAATGTGGCGAATAATTTATACAAAACCAATGCAACTGAATCGTGAAGCAACTGAAAGTATAATTAATTTTCCAATGCAAATTCACACTATCAACAAATTAATCCCAAACTTCCGATCAATCAATCAATCAAACAAATTCAAACAATTTAATAACAGTAACAACGTGAAGAATTCGTAATTATACAAAATCAAAATGAAAAAAATAAATAAAGAATTCACAACCTTTGTGAAGCAAAGGAGATGGACTGAAGGTGGAGCAGCACGACAATGGTGACAGCACGAAGGAGTCGTAGTGGTGGTGGTGGTGGTGGTGGTGGTGCACTTAAGACGAAGTGGTGTGGTTGTGGTGTGGGTTTTGTCTCGACTGAGAAGAAGAAAGGACGGGGTTTTGCTTGAGTGAAATGTGATTTGGACTTTTCTAACTTAGGCACTCTTCTTCTCGATTTAATCAAACTGAATTGAAATAAACTTAAACTATCGTAAGCTTTATTGTCAAAAACATCTTTCTAAATATATTTAGCTTAACCACATTTACTATATAATCACTTTTTTCCAAAATGAACATTTCACCACCTTAACATGAGTTTGCAAAGGCACTTAATAGGCTCATTTACAAATTACAAACAATTGTTTTAACTTCTTCTCGATTTATGAAACCAACTTTACTTCTTCAAAATATATAAGGTTTGTGTTGGGTTGAAACCTTCAATTACAAGTTTGTTTCACGCAGTTTGGGAATAAAATCCCATAATTTAGTTCATTTGAAAGGTTAGAAGTATTCTCAATCATACAATTTTTTTTCAAGTTTGAAGTGGAAAAATTAAAAAGGTTTTAGTACTAAAGTAAGGCCCCTTGAAGATCTTGGCAAAAGACCATTCAAATGGTGAAGTTGCATTTTGGAAGATTAAAGAAAAACGTGAAATAAAAAAATAAATATAAACTAAAACACTGGCTAAATACAAAAAATCCTAAGAATGCTTTGTCTAAAGATGAATGAAGAAAAGGAAGAAGAGTGAATATATGTATTTTGATGTATTTTTGCAAAAAAAAAAAAACGGAGTTATAGAGTATATATAGTATGTATGTATGTATGTAAGTTGAAAACCAATTGAATTTGAATGGAATGGATTAAAATGGTTTTACGAGTAGTATATATATTTATGATTAAATAAAAATACGAGATATAATATATGGTTTACTATTGTATTTATTTTTAAGTATTGATTATTTATTTTAATAAGGATTATTAATGATTTTTAACTATGGAGTAGTAATGACATAGTATAATTTTGATATTAATCTAATGATAATTATTAACAAAAAAATTCGTTATTGGTAGTTATATTTATGAAAATAAAAAACAGAATACTCTATATTTTTTTAAATGTAATATCCACTTATGTGGCATAATGATATTTTTGTAAATAATATTTCACTTATATTTTTGTTTTTATTTGCTGAATGGTAAATTATAAATTAATAAATATGTATATAGATAAAATAAAAAAAACAATGATTGATGTATATTAAATATATTATGAACACAAAAATAATATATAAAGTCAAGTACAAAATAGCACTAACACAACTAATACACATCGATATTATTATGATCAATAAAACTAAGTACAAAACAACAACAACAACACAATAATAATATGAACAAATAGATTACGAAGTATGAAGAAAAAAAATTATGAGCAAAATAATATATATATTTATGAACATATTATATATAAACAAATAATATTAGGAATAAATTAATTAGCAAAATAAAAGAACAACTGAACTGAGCTGACTGATTTTAAGCTGAAGTAAACATGTCTTATTGCCCTAATTTTAATGGATAACTTATTAGAGGTTTCGGAAAATTATTACTTGTAGAATAGATTGGACTAGCTTTCATGTCCTTGTTTATACAAAAATCTTCAAGTTTGTAAGATATTGATTTTACTTCCTCCGTTTTTTTTCAAGGATTGCTACTTGTAGAAATTTCATGTAATTAAACCATTGTGTATTTACTAAAGTAAGATGCTTTTTCTTCTACTCTCTCTTTTCATCACATGTTTTCTATCTCCTTCTATCATGTTAACTCCCACTTATATTATTCACTAAAGAAACCAGTAAACCAATTGTTACAACTAAAAAAAATGGAGAGAAAGTAATAAACACCTAACAGACTATCACTACTAAGATAATAGTTGTATTTTTTTGTTAAATAGAGTGTAAAAAAGATAGTATTATTATCTAGAAATGGGAACAATATAATCACAAAATGGGGCACTAAGCTTGCATAGATATGGCTTGTTCAAGTGTAACACGGTGCTCCAAAAAAATCAACTTTCTTCTTGAATTGGGAAGCCTATCTTCACGTGTTTATAGGTCTTAATTACACTACTATCACTACAACTACTACCATAATAATAATAATAATAATAATAATAATAATAATAATAATAATAATAATAATAATAATAATAATAATAATAATAATAATAATAATAATAATAATAATGTGAAATCTCCTCCCATCATTAGCCATGCAGACATTGGGAATTATGTGAAATCATTTAAAATGACCTCATGACAAAAAAAAAAAAAAATTAAAAATTAAAAATTAAAAAAAAAAAAGTTGAGTGATTTTCATATAATGCAAGTTCTTAATTTCATGGATGCATATGTATTGCACTAGCTAAAAGAGCAAAAGATAATTACTTGTTTAGTTAAAAAGCTTTATTCTTCTTTACTTACTCGTGTGGGTGTCAAAAAGAGATTTATGTTGTTGTTGTATTTTTTTATTAAGTTGAAAAAAAGAGGTTATTGCATTATATTGAATTTGTATGTGTTACTCTAGACCCAATCATGGACATGCCATTTCAATTGTCTCACAAAGGTAAGGCCATCATAGGAAAGTAGAATTAGCCGTCAACATTGTAGTAATACTAGTGTCTTAAAGTGGTTAAGCGTGTATAATAATAACAAATTATAATTATAACCAATGTTGCTCCATGTAGGTGGTGTTTAGTCCTCTTACTCAACTATGGGTTCAATTATCACCTAAGTGTTTTTGAGCTTATTTTCAATTTAGGTCTACATGTTATCATTATTTCAGTATTTTTTTTATTTTAATTTAGGTGTGTTTAAGTTTATTTTAATTCAGGTGTGTTTAAGTTTATTTTAATTGTTCAGTTCAATTCGTTTCAATTAAATTCAATTACGTTCAATTCAACTCTATTCGGCTTAAAAGGAGATGATTTCATTGTACGTATTGTTGAGGATATGTTTATTGACTCCCACATAGCTCACAAGCTCAACTTTAGTCTTAAATGATCAATTGAGAAAGCCTTAACCGCGGTGTTTGGCTATACAGTATAGCATGAGACGAGATGGCCGAATAACCTACCTGCTTGAATGGTAGCCTTAGAGGTGCCTATACTTTTAGGTGGTTTTAAACTTTTGACTTTATTTTCACATGTCTTTTATCTATAAAAAAACGCGTTCAAATAAGTTTAGATAAGTCTAATAATGATAAGCGAAAATGAAAAATAAAGTGAAATAAATTGAGGCCCCAATTGCCATAAAAGAAAAATGATGTGTGCAAATTAGATCCCTAGTTTGGGTGAAGAAATGATACCGCTTTATATCTTCATTATTATGGCTCTTTAAATGAAATGAATAATGCACATTATATATATTAGCCAGTTTCAATTCCTGTGGCATAATAGTCATCAGTGGGCAAATGTAAGATGATGATGGTGGTGGTACTCAATTGAGTTGAATTAATGTTACTCTTGTACATAACCCATGAACTATGTCATAAGTTTTACTGTGATTTTCTTGACCATTGATTCATTACATTTATGAAAAAGTTGAGCTTTTCCATCTGTTTAAGATAATCATGATATACCTTCCATTTATTTAATTATACTCATTATATAGATGCAACAAATAGCTAGTGATTGTATTTCGAAAACATCGACAATAAAATCTTTTAAATTTTTTTAAATTTTTATTTTTTTAGGAGAAACCTTATAATCATTTTTTTTTTTGAAATAACAACTTTTTTTTTCAAGAAATGATCGTGTATCTTATTTCTAGCATTGATCGATATATTCCAAGGTTGATAGTGTTTTTTTTTTTACTTTTTTTCGTTTTGCACTTCGACCTTCTTCTTTTCCTGACCTTTTTCTCACCCCTCAATGTTTCTGACCTTCTTCATCCCCTCTCTTTTCTCTGGTCCCTTTATTATATGTCCTTAGGGACTTAAAATGTATTCTCTTCACTGGATTAAACGTTATTGGATAGGAATTGAATGGATTGGAATTTAATGGATTAGAATGGATTAAGTGGATAAGACGGAATTGGATTGGATTAGGATGGATTGTATTGGTTTTTATATCATCATCCAACAAAGTTAGTTACAACGTAATGATCTAGGTTACAAGGAAAATCAATCTAGGATGACTTCCGCTTAACACTGTAGATCAAAACATAGTAGCAGCTGCACCAACTACACCAACTACAGAATTACTAACTATTAAACCAGATCCTATCGTTCTTAGAAATTTTTCTTAGGGTTAATTGCCTTAGCTTTAATCTATTCCTTATATTAGATTGTACTAGCTTAATAGAACTAACTACATGTTGAATGCCTAAATTGTGCCCAATCGTTGATTCCAAATGACTTGATTCTTCTCATACCAAATATGATAGACAACGATACTTAGAGATGCATACAGTCAGGTGCGGAACTAGAAAAATATTTTAGAGGGGGCTTAACTAGAGTTTATTAATTTTAGAGGGGGCTGAAAACAAAACAAAAGCCTATTTTATTAAGAAAATTAACATTTTCTAACTAAATATTAAGGAAAATGAATCAAAACTGGCGAGGGCCTCCAATTTTCCCCCACCCAATGTTCGATCTGCCCCTGCATACAATACAAAATTTCTAAAACTAGACCAATGTGAATTTTTTCGACACCAAGAGATCATATCATTTCATCTAGATTGGTTTGAAGTTTGAACTGTATTAATCGATAACTAATTTTTTATTTGTGACCAGGTTATTGAATTTAAATACAGTGAAAAAATAAATGAGGGTTAGGTCCTTCATTAACACGGTGAATTAAAATACATTAGATACTTATTATCAAAAAATCCTTCTTGGGAAAGAAATTAAGCCAATGATGAACCAATATTCCTTCTTCTGGCACTTTATTTAATTCACCTATTTTTGCTAATGATGAACCAAGGAGAAGTAAAAGGCCAAGGAAAGAAAATAAGCCACTATCTTTAGTTCTGAATCTTTTATGGTTGATGATCATTTTGTTCATTTTTTTTGTTTTGGAAGATGATCCAAGAACCTATGATGAAGCAATGAGATCAGTTGAAGCAATGTTTTGGAACGAAGCAATTAAGAGTGAGTTAGAATCAATTCTCAGTAATGATACTTGGGAATTGGTTGATCTTCCTAGAGGGTGCAAGCCCATTACTTGTATATGGATCTTTAAGAGAAAATTAAAGGCTGACGGATCCATAGACAAGTATAAGGCTAGAGTGGTGGTAAGAGGTTTTACTCAAAAACATGGCATTGATTATTTTGACACTTACTCCCCAGTTACCAAAATTGCAACTATTAGAACTTTAATTGCTCTTGCTTGTATTTATGATCTTGTTGTGCATCAAAGGGATGTAAAAACTGCTTTTTTGAATGGTGAAACCCGAAGGGTTTATGGTTCCATGTCAAGAGAACAAGGTTTGTAAACTGGTCAAGTCACTATATGGCCTAAAGCAGGCTCCAAAGCAATGGTATGGCAAATTTGACAAAACTATAACTGGTAATGATTTTCATGCTAATGAAGGTGATTCTTGTGTTTATTCTAAACATGATTCTCATGGTTGTGTGATTATATGTCTTTATGTGGATGACATGCTATTTTTGGTACTAACTTGGATCGAGTAAATGAGACTAAAGATTTTTTTGAAATCAAACTTTGAAATAAAAGACATGGGAGAGGCAGATTTGATTTTAGGAGTAAAAGTTCAAAGAACTCCAAATGGCATCTATCTTAATTAGTCACACTATATTAAAAAAAATTCTTAGAAATTTTGAATCTTTTGATGTCGATCCAGTTAGGACCCCATATGACTCTAGTTTCCACTTAAGGAAAATTAATGGTAAACTAGTTTTTCAATCTGAATATGATAAGATTATTGGTAGTGTTATGTTTCTTATAAACTACACTAGACCTGACATTGCTTATTCTGTTAGTAGATTGAGCATGTACTCTGATAATCCGAGCGAAGATCATTAGATTTCATTGAGGATATTGCTTAGGTATCTTAAGGTTACCATGGAGTGAGGTTTACTCTACTCTAAATTTCCAAGTGTTTTAGAGGGATTTTGAATTGGGTATCCGACAGTGATGAAGTAAACTCCACTATTGGTTATTTTTTCACCCCTTGGGGGTGGAGCTGTATCGTGGAAATCTAGCAAGCAATCTTGAACTGCTATGTCTACTATGGAATCTGAATTTATTGCTCTTGAATGGGCAGGCCATGAGGCAAAATGGTTGAGGAATGTGCTTGCAGATATTCCACTGTAGGAGAAGGCAGCTCCTTGTGTTGCACTTCATTGTGATTCGCAAGCTGCAATCGCTGTTGCAACCAACTTTGCCTATGATGGAAATAAGAGAAATATTCATTTGAGGCACAAGGCCGTCAAAGATTTGTTGTTTGTGGGAGTGATATCACTAGACTATGTAAAGCCCGAAAAGAACATTGCAGATCGGTTGACTAAAGGTCTTTGTAGAAAACTAGTTTTGGAGACATCAAAAGGGATGGGGCTTAAACCCATTGAATGAATTGTAAGTAATGGACTCCTACTCATCATGATTCCAAAGGAAAACATTATGTAAATAATGAACTCCTACTCAACATGAGTCTAAAGGACAACATTATGTAATAATTCGGAAGCACTAATTTTATTTTATTTCCTATCCTAGCTTAGATGTTTATTTTGTGCTTGCTACAAATGTGAATGAGGTTGAGCATATATCTCTTAGTGAACCCATAGCCATATGTTTGGTGGTGTCATGTAGTTCACACTTGATGAGATTCACCTACTTAGGTGTGGAAGTGTGACAGCTTGCTATGAGCATGGCATAGGCTAATACTCTAGAGCATCTATGAGCATCCAAGTCTGGACGTATAGCCAGTATAAGGCGTCAATCGTATCTGTGAAACTCAAATACTTTTACATGATCAATTGTGTGACTCAAGTGACGGATTTCTTACTCCCCACTAAGTTCAAGGTAAGTGATGGAAAGATATCATAGCTTGATGTTCACTATGTGTTAATTCACGTCAAAGATATTGACACTTTGCAATTGTTTTGTTTTGCCCAAAAATTCCTAATCCCTCAAATTTCTTTCTTTCTTCTCCCATCAAACCTGTGGGGGATTATTAGAAGTTCAAAGAGTGGTAAAATAAGAGAGGAATATGAATAGTTTTTTTATCCTACATCGATAGAATTTCAAGAGTCATATGGGTTTATATACGTAATAGTCAAACTATAACTTAAAAGTTCAAGTGATAGGTGGATTGTTGGGCTTGGCACTTCGCACGCACGCACGCGCCGAGCCTGGCTGGGCATAGGCTTGGGCTTGGGACTTGGGTCTTGAAAAATGCAATGCACATTGTGCGGGTATAGGTTAGGTTTTGGGCCTTCTTATATATCTTTTTGCTGAAAATGTATTTAGTCTTTTGACTCGTGATTAAATCAAACTCCTTCATTTCCACTATAACAGTCATATATACGAAACTGTTACAAGATTATAGAATAATTGCACCTTGATTCTGCCTTCTTTTACTCTGCTTTTCTACTATTTATGCCTCGGACCACATTTTATATAGCCAGTCATTTCTTCATTTAATATACACATTAGTTACATTATCTTTCTCTCTCTAAAACTCTAAACACTATCTTCTGCTTTTGGGCATTGTACTAAGTTGTAGTCGGGTTTTGTGAGTGCACACAATTTTCGGCGCCGTGTGAATTCTGGAGGGCGTCCGTGG
The DNA here is from genome assembly GCA_016808085.1 of Suaeda aralocaspica. NCBI lineage: Eukaryota > Viridiplantae > Streptophyta > Magnoliopsida > Caryophyllales > Amaranthaceae > Suaeda > Suaeda aralocaspica. Next base: position 568,928 of record PYUH01004005.1, on the reverse strand, counting down.
TTTGTCTACTTGCACCGGCGTAGCACAAAAATCGTCTTTTAAGACAGTGGACCACCACAACGCGACAATCCTGTATGTTCCTTCACGCTCCAAAAAATAAGTAATATAGTTCTACCCTTTCTCAAATAACAAAAAGAAGTAAAAACAAGGCGAGAAGAACAAAGAGTCATAATTTAGTGAATTTATGAATTTGTTTAACGTTGCTTTTTGATTCCATTGTCTATTCATAATGAATTGCTGTGATCACCCCTTAGTTTAATTCTTGTTATTAGTTCGCTAGTTAATCATAATTATAAACCAATTAAGGTCCTTTTGTGCACACTTAAATTCGAACTTTTTAGTATTTCCATAGGCATATTATTTATAGTTGTGTGGTTAATAATAATTTTTTGGTAAGTGTGTAATAACATGTTCAAATTTTTGCATCGATATCGAAGAGACAATTTTTAATCCCGTTAATCAGGTTTGACGTGTTCTTTTAATTTTATTTATTTATTTTTTTGTTAGTCTCGAACAACTAATTGGTTCTTTGAGTTAATATTTCTCATAAATTTTGGCACTGTTTGTATTTGCATAGGTGATAGGTTGTTATGCAATTTTTACTCAATCCTAAATCTGAAAGAAGACGTCGAAAACGTAGGGAGTGATTAAGAGAACACAAAGAAGCACCTTGAAACTAACTATAAATAATTTGATCTTAATTACTAAAATAAATTTAGGTTCTGTTCTCCTTGTCTAATTTTTATTTGTTTTTAGCAAAAATTAAGCTCAGTTCACTAAAAATAGGTTCAGATCAACAAAAACAAGTTCAGATCAACAAAAATAAGTTGATGATAAAGCTTTAACAAAAAAGTAAGGATTGAGATTATTTTTTCTTTAATTGAGCCGAACTTCTTCATACTGACATAAACTTCTCTTTTGTTGAATTTCACTCATTTTTACTAAACTTAACTATTTTTTTTTAGTAAAAATAAGTTAAAATAAGAAGAGGAGGACATAAAATAGAATAAAGTGTTTGCACAAGTAGTAATAACATATAGCTTGAATTGTTGATGGATACAATTGAAGGAGTGTTAACTCATTTCAAGTTAAGAAGCTTATGTTCCTTTATAGAATCTTATGAACTATAAAATTTTGAAATTTTGAATCTCCAAATCTAACATAAAGAGGTAAATATAGTATATGGGAAAAATAGATTCATTTCATAGGTTGTTAAAAGTATAAACCCAAATGTGAATCATATAAGCTTAGCTTAATTAAAGGGCTACTCTTCATACTTTTATCATGAAATCCCGCTGTGCTCGTATGTGGCCATTCTCTCCTCCGACGTAGAACTGTAGCCTCAAAGAAGTTTGTCATGGTATGAGAACAAACAATCGTAACCTATTATACATCCCATAAGTGAGGGCCCAAAAGAAGTACGACAAAAGATATCTAAAATTTGTTTGGAGCAAATAACCCAACAGAGATTTATGAGTGCCCAAAGTAGGGGTTAATTTACCTCGTGTTAGCAGCCCAAGAAAGAAGGTCCAACAAGGATGGTTGTGACCTATCCAAATTGCAGAGTATAGATGGGCTTACATGTAAGGGGGAGTATTGAGAGTATAAACCCACGTGTGAATCATATATTAAAAAATGAGAGAGTGAATGACTAACATATAAGCTTAGAGGGTTACTCCTCATACTTCAAATTGAATTGATTTTAAGATGGAACACTGTTGGGCTTGTATATAGTCATTCTCTTTTCCTGATGTAGGCCCAAATAATTTTTTTTCCCTGTGTGTGAGGGGGAGGGGGCCGGTTGTCTTAGGTTTTTTTTTTTTTTTTTTTTTTTTTTTTTTGGTTTGTTGGGGTGGGGGTGGGGGTGGGGGTGTGGGTAGGGATGTTACATGGAGCTAGATTATATTAAGAAATAATAGAAATAGCATAGTTCATAAAGCAGTTCCTATACGTAGAGAGTCCAAATAATATATGTCGTTACATGAGCAAATATTACATAGATGGTGACCTTCATTATCGTTCTTGTTATTATTATTATTATTATTAAAATCCAGTATGCTGAGGAGTTCTCCTTCTAGTTGGATCCTGCCTTGCTGGCTTTGCTTGATGATCCTGAAAATTTACTTCCCCTCTCGAGTTATATAGCTAATACATCTAGTTGTGCTCCTAAAGGGCTTGTCAACGTAGTTTAATAAGGCTAACATGCATATCATGGTGCTTTCAGGCCCGGCTCTTACTAGACACTCCATGAGCGACTGAACAAGGGCCCCCATTTTGTGGGCCCATATCTTTTTTATAAAAAAATTGTTTTATTAAAAAAAATCCAATATTTTCTTTCCTATTACTCCTTCGTACTTCCTTGAGTCCTTCCATCTTCCATTCCCTTTTTATGCTTTCCATCTTCCACCTCTTTCTCTCTCTTCCTTTTCAATCTCTTAATTATTTTTTCTTTAATTCTTTGATTTCTTTCCTCTCATTTATTTCCCAACTAATATCTAACAATTGCCCTAAAATGTCTCTTATCATTCCCAATTCAACGTTCATATTTCCCCCCTTATATTTTCCCAAATTAAACCTAAAATTATGGCATTTTAATTTCTTTTTCTATCAGCTCACTAATTTCAAATAAAACTATTATAACAACTCGAATCGTAAGGTTTTATAGTGCAATTAGTCGAATTACATCAAGAATTGATCGAATTACATCAAGAATTGGATATTGCAATTGGTGGTATTCTAGGGTTCAATTGTTGACTGTTCAAGTAGTCGAATTCTGTTTGAATTGGATAATTGGAGAAAAATAAATTAGGTTTTATTGCTCCTACTCATCTTGTTATTCTTTTGTGTTGTGTATGACTAAGTTGATTGAGTTCCTCATATGATTAATTGCCTAATTGGTCTGTTGGTCAATATTTGTTTCGATTACGTTATTTAATTTAATTTTACAACTTTATATATTTCTTTATTTTCGGCATTATTATTTTATTAAATTAAAAATTATGAAGCAAAAGAGAAAATATGAATCGGGTTGTGAAAAGCGTAAAAAGAAAAAATTAAAAGAAGAGGTTGCTCGATTTTGTTTTTGCAACTTTGTTTTTTGTTTGGGGAAATAGGGCGCCCTATTTTATATTTCATGTAATACCCCGTAATTTTATACACGTTATAAAATTAAAATAGTATTTATACGTACATTTTACGTATTTTAAAGGAATAAAAGTATTTGAAATAATTAATTAAAGGAATTTAAAAAAAAAGTATTTGAAAATAATTAACTAAAGGAATTTAATTAATTACGGAGTTTTATTTACTTTATTTTAAAGAAATAAATTTTTATAAGGTCATAAAATAATTTTTATGAAGGTCTTAAAATGTGTGAAAATATTTTGTAAGGTTTTTAAAAGTGTTTTTAATGGGTTGCCATGATTAGTTTAATTATGGGCCCAAAACTAATCCCACTTCAATTAGACCTTTTGGGCTTTTCCTAAACCAACTCTAAATCCTTTTGGGGCTTTAAATACCCCCTTTTTAAACCAAAAATTCAGAATTTCCCAAGCATTCAAGTTAGGATTTCCAAAAGCAAAAGAGAGAAGAAGAGAGAAAAAAAAAAAAAAAATCAACGAAGGGAGAAGCGACGAAGAGGACCGAAGGTCGCCGGCCACCTCTCCGCCACTGCTGCGCCGCTGCTGCCCCTCGCCGGCCGGCCGTCGCCGCCACCTCCTCCCCCTTTGCCTTCTCGATTTTCGTAGGTACAAAAAAAAAAAAAAAATTTTTTTTCTAATTTAATTTAATTCTTAAGCATGTTTTATAAATTATGTTTATGATCATGTTTTAGTAATGTTTTATGATTTATAATCATGTTTTTATGATTTGTAATTATAGATTTAAAAAGTTGATCATGAAATTTTAATTAGGGTTTGAGAAAGTATGAAGTTTTATTGTTTTAAATTATTTTTATGATCTAGATTGAAGTGGTATGATCATAGTTTAATTATATGTGATTGTATGATTAAATTATGATGTTTAGATTGGTTTTTAACAAATTTAAAGTATTAAAACAAATCTGAAAATTTGTTAAATACATGTTAAAACAAGTTTTAAGTGTTCATATTATGCTAGTATGATCATATATGAAATCTATGATCACTACATATATTTTTAGTATGATTTATGAAGTTTAAAGATGATTTTAAGTATGATTTATAAGCTGTCCAGATTTTATAAAATTCATAATTAATGTTTTAAAGTATGTAATTAGCATGAATTAATCATATAAGTTAAGTATTACATTATATGATCAATCCATGTTGTTTTTAGGGCTTTTCATGAAGTTTAGAGAGGTCTAAAAGGATTTTTAATTAAATAAATAATGCTGTAATTTTTATTAAGGCATGTTTATAAGAAGTAAAATTAAGTGTTATTACTTACAAGTTTCCAAATTAAATTTTAATGCATAGAATCGAACCATAAACCTATAAGGATATTAATATGGTGTTTTTATGCAAAAATAAGTGTTTTAAAGAGGTTTTAAGAGGCTTGAAATAATTAAAGTAAAGCTGCCATTTTTGGAAAGTAATGAAAAATAGAAGTTTTCGAAAAGAAAAATAAAGAGACAAGTTATGGAATTGAATAGAGACATAGTAAGGAAGGTTATGGATGTTTATCCACTAGTAAAAAGTAGTTTAGAGTTGCTGTAAAGTTTAGTCAAAGAGGTTTTTCTTATATAGTTTTCCTCTTATGTTTTATAGGAGGATTCGAATCAAGTGAGTTCTAGAAGTAGTGGCGAATCACCGCTATTATACAAGGTACGTAAGTACTAAAGATTCATGAGTAGAATATCATGCTAGGATCATGCTAGTAGTAGATTGAATATATAAGTTTCATGTTAGAAACTATATGATATGAAGTATGTTATGTGACTCTTGTTGACTTTTGTTGACTTATATGAGCATGTTCAAGTATGCATGATTACATGATAATCCATGAGTATTTATTTATGCATTCTATTATATATATATTATTAATAATAACATCAAGGATGTTTGGAATGCATGTTTAATAAAAGAAGTTGACTAGTAGTCAAAAATGAGCATGAAAGATTATGTTATTAAATATTTTGAGCAAAGAAGAGTTAGTGAATTTTATTCACATGATTAATAGTAATTGAGCAATGTATTATTATTATCCACTCACAGTTTATGTGTGGACTAGTAAAGGAAGTTATCCACTCACAGTTTATGTGTGGACTGTTAAGGAAGTAATTAACCACTCACAGTTAATGTGTGGTCTAGAGAGGATTAATAAAAGGAATAAAATATGTTCACTTATTAATGAAGATAATTAATATGGTGTTCATGTCATGTTATGTTATGAAATGTTGTGTGATGTTATGCATGTTATGATGTTTGTTATGTGAGAGTCATCACAAGTTATAAAATGGTTAATCACGTAAAGTGAAAGAGGATTCGCACCAAAACTCTTGGAACGTATATACCTTGAGTATGAACAGTGGGGGGAGTTGTCTAACAGAGGATTCAACTCCTAGTTAGGGGTACAAGACGTTGTACTTCTATTTTTAGATTTTTATCTTATATGCGCTGGAATTCCGCCACTAGGTGGCATAGTAATACCTTCTTGGAGTTGCTCCCAAGTTGGTGCCCTTTGGGCAATTATTTATTTTATAGGAAGGAGCCCGTTCGATGCGAAATCCAATTATATAATAATTAATTCTGAAGTAAGAGTCTTAGAGTCTTATGATGTTGCAATTGTGGTAAAGGTATGGTTGATGTTTTACTTTGATGCTCTTGCCTAGGATTATTCATGCTAGTGTGTTGCATTGTCTTTAATGCTTATGTACTCAGCTTTGCTGATTACGTGCTTTGTGTGCATGGCTAATCTTTGTTTGGCCCTACGACGACCCATTTATTATGGCGAGTAGAAGTCTTGAATAAAGAGTAAGCAACAGGTTTCAGGTGGGCATCTAGTCGATCATGCTGGGATTGAGTGAAGAGTGTTCATGTTGTTTTAGTTTTTGCTTAAAAATTAAGTGACTATTATGCTATTTATTATATCATGATGGATTAACGTTGTTTTAAAGATATTAAGTATTATTTGGTTTGAAGGGTCGTTATGTCGGTTCCAAGTTGTTATAAAGTATCATGGGATTTGGTTTTGAAGTTTATTTTAATTAAGTTGTTTTGGTTTGTTTTTAAAAGTTAAGTCTTCCGCTGTAGTACTTTGGTAAATGCCTTAGCCGTTTTCACGGTGGCGGTAATGCTTTGGTTTTCTAAAGTAGTTGGGGCTCGATTATTTTATAAATGTTATCCGGAAATGTTAGTAGTTTTAGGAAGGAGAAAACCAGGGTGTTACATTTCACACCGGACCTCATAAATGGCCAAGACGGCACTGGGTGCTTTGCATCACATCGAGAATTATAATTCTCATAATCCCTTATTGATTCCTCTGTCCCAGTGTAGGGATTTAATTTCTCATAAAGGAAAGGTTTAGGAGATTTAGATGTTTTGTTTATAGGAGCAAAGTCTATCAATTTATTCAGGTTTTTGTGTTTCCATACAATTTGGTAGTGGAGGGGTGAGGTGATCTTTGTAATTTCTTATATTAAAACTTTCTACAAAATTGAAAATTTCTCCTTTATATAGGAGAACATTTGCGTTAAGTGATTGATAAATATAATTTATGCTCATGATTTACCCCTGTTTTATGTTGGTTTTTGGTACTAACATGGCTCTTTCGATCCCATTCTACTAACTTAGGTTGGTTTTAGTGCATGGTGTTTTGGTTTGTCATGTACTGCAGGAATTGGTAAATATTGTATCGGTTTTCACATCATTTTGAGCACTAAGGGAGTTAGTAATAACCATGATGATGGTTATGAGCTACAAGGGAGCTAGGACATAATTTAAAAGCCTTTGGGAAGCAAAGAATTCAAGTTTAGGAGCAAACGAGCAAGGACGAAAGACCCAGGAGGGCCAGAGCATTATGTCTGGCTCGAGCGCATTATGCCTAGCCATAGTACAATTTTCCCAGCCAAATCGGGCGAATTGCTATTAGCCTATTTTTCGAATTTTTCTGGCTTTTTATGACTTTGTATATATAAGGTTTTTATCCTAGGCTTATGTACTCACTTTAGAATAATTTAGAGCCTAGTTTTCCTTAGTTTCTCACTCTAAAAAATACTTTGTGCAATTTATTTGTTCAATCAATCAATACAATTTCGGATTTCGTTCAATATCTCTTTACTTTAATTAAAGAAGTTATGTTATTAGTTATTATATTGTTCTTAGTATCAATCTTTTTATCAATTGTGTTTGTGTTTGCCCTAGTTTATATTTTAATTAGTTTCATCGTCTTTAGTTTTAGTTTTTAATATCGATTTGATTTATGTGATTTTCAATATGTGCGAGTAGTTTAATTTCTAGGGCTAAGGGATCCATGAACCATCCCAATAAAGATTGTTTGGTAGTCAATTAATATAATCTATGTTGTTTCTAAATTCCTATTTATAGTATATATTGCTTGCAATATAATACTGGCGAAGTATAATTGTTAGTTTGATATTATCGAAATTAATATTGAGAAGTAAGATCATCACAATACATCACAAAAATAATAGGCAAAACGAGTCTTAGCGAGTGAGATCCATTAGAGGAGCTTTTTGAATGAGTCTAGACTCGAGAGAATTTAGTGTGCCTTAATTTAGAGTGTCGTTTATTTGTTAATCGGCTGTCAATCAGTTTGTTGTTGGTTCTTAGTGAACCAGTGCCCTAGGCTTAGTTTAATTGGTTAATTCGTGTTTAATTCTTATTTTTAGTGTTAATTAGTGTCGTAGTCAATCAACAGTTCAAAGGCCCCTTATAGCAAAGTAACTTTTTACAATTAGTAGAAATCGGTGTCATCCTGTGGATGTGATTTCTGCTTCCCTAGCTACATTAGTTGGAGTTGTAGGTTATTTTTTATAGATACGCAACTAGTCTTGTCATTGATTATCTAGGATTTTTCCATAGAAAGGTGAGATGCATCGAGCAACAAAGAAAAAGGGCGAAATTATTGAGTAGCGTTAGGTTTTGATGATGTAACCATATGATGACTAGTTAACTAACATGTGTGTTAAGATGTGCATGAACAAGCCATTAATTATGGAGAGTATGTTCCTAAGTTATAATGAAGATTCAACATAGAACATCATGAAAAGAAGTTTGAGTGAAGGAACACTAAAACCACAAATGTGTTCCTGAACAAGAACTCTATTCAAGAGAAGGACATGACTTGAAGACTTGAAAGATGAAGTTTAAGTGTTCAAGGAATAAACAGAGTAGGATGAATAATAATTCATCCATCCAACGTTAAAAAAAAAAAGAAAGTAACATTGCCTTATGGTATAAGTATACTATTGACAAGCTGTCACATGTAAAGGTGTTCCAGGCAACGTTGTTCCATGAAGAATACGCAAATAAGGATCAAGATAACATATCTCAGAAACAATTGGAAATGTGGGGAGTATATTTATTTACTTTAAATAAATATATATTTCTTGCAAAAGAAGATTGATAAGAAGTCAAACAAGATGGGACTCTATCATGTCCATATTCACTATGGTTGGGTGCACATGGCAAATAACTGAGTTATTATACAAGTGTTAATAAGTTAGCGTTATAAAATTTATGTGTGAAAAGTTGTACCAAGGACAAGCGAAAATTGTCCAAGGAGAATCTGTCCTGCCTAAAGTTGTCTCACCCAAGCATCAGTAATTATAGATCGAGATTTCTGAATAAGGATTCAAGAAGATACAAATTCAAAAGATATTGTTTGACTGATTCAAAAGATATAATTCAATGAATATCTTAACCAAGAAGTTAGGGGCAAACAATATTTTTGAAGATAGAGATTTGGTGAGCCTAACCAAAGATGCATCTAGATTCAATCAAGTAAATATTCTGTGAAGATTTCAATTGAATGGAAAACGTGAAGAAAAAGGGAAGCAAGCTCCAAACCCTATTTGGTGCTTCACTATAATTAACAAGACTTGGAGAAAGAGAACTTCGCCAGGCTTACAATGAATACGTATCATTAAAGGTTTATAGAATTTTGAGTATATGCGTCAATATTAGAATGTGTTCTTGTACTTTGTAAAAGTATTATTTCTACTTAGAGAATGATTCAAGAGTTTGTAATTTTGGGTTATGGAAAAAGGTGAATGATTTGAGTGAATCACTTGTAAAGAGAAAGAGAAGAGAAAAAAAAACTAGAAAGAGAATAGAGAGAAAGAGAACACACAAAGAGAGAGAGAGAGAGAAGAACGTGTCGGGGGAACAAGTTCAGAGTAGAACTTGTTCTAGTCCATACAACTAGGTTGTATTGAGTCGTGACCCTATTCAGTGAAAAGACAACTGAGTCAAAATCCCTAGTAGTCGATGTTTTTCCTTCTTATTGGGTTTAGAAAAGGTTTCCTCACTAAATCGTTTGCCTTCTCTCTTGAAATGTTTTCTTAAATCTGTCCTCTCTCTAACTTATTCTATGTTTTATTCCGCATATTGTCTCTTTCTCTAATATAGTTGTTTGTCTAAACTAACACATTTGGTACAATATTTGAACAAATAAAATGCATGGTAAATTTTGCGAGAAAGAATGTGAGACATTGGTGAAAACCCAATACGTAAAAATGTGTAAAACATAATGAGCATTCAACCAAGGGGAACGAGCCCCATGACTCCATGAACCCATGAAGAGGAGCCAAAGAAAGGATGAGCACACATGTCAACTATGATGTTCCACGTTAATGCCCACTTATATAGCCCATGAGGGTTTGATGTTTTTCTTTAGCTAACTTTCAAAGTTTAATGATTTCAATTTGCCCTTATTCCTTAATTATGGCAAGAAAAATGTTTTGGTTATTATATATGCAAACATTTAATCATTAATTTAAGGTTAATACACAAAGAAATGGTGACTAATTTTATAAAAAGGCTTTAAATTAATTTTAGACATTAAACAAGAAAAGTCATTAGCATTACACTTTTTTTCCACTCAAATTAATCATATTGTAAGGTATTAAATGAATTATGTGTTCTTTATAGTAGTGACCATAACTCGTGCAAGGAAATGTTATAAATGTATGGCCATCAATTACAAAGAGATTATATCGAATATATTGTTTGGACTTTTGGAAGGAATTTTCGATTTTTAATTTTTCTTCCTTGAAATGCTTATCATTGGCCATCATTCTTCCTTTTACCTTTTGCCTACATGCCAATGAGTAACCAAATAACGAATTATAGCAAAACCTTTGACGTGTTATAGTTGTTAGGTTATGGAAGAGGCCATTGTTTTTTTAGATGACAACTAATTTGGTTGTTTAGGAGAGGGTATTGAAATTGAATCATATAATCATTGCATTTTATTGTTCTTTGGAAAGGTATTCCTACTAGGTATGGTAACATTAGAGTTCATTTCTAAAGCGTTAGAGTATTCTACACAGTTAAGAAAAGACGTGGTAGGCAAGTTTTGCGAATCCATGGTATATAGTTCCCGCCTTAAATAGTTATATAAATAGCGTATTCTAGCCTTGATAATATTATGTATCACTCTCTTGGTGTGTCACAAGTTTTGTGCTTCATGGGTTAGCAAAATAAATACATTTATATAAATATACACCAAGTAAAAAAAAAAATATTGTTTGTGCAATCATATACGTAATTCATATTACGATAACAATTATAATTAACTTTGATATTATATTCGTTTTCCGAGATCCAAAATATAAGGATGGTTAATTAAATTGTATTACAAAGTACTCCCTATAACATATGCACTTATGAAGTATGATCTATTTAGTATATAAATTCACTCAAAGGATGAGGAATTAATCTTGTTAACATGTCGATCACATGCATGTGCTTGTTAAATCAATAATGTCTTCTCTCTCAAAATCACTCAATTGATAACTTATAAACTGTCTTTTATCCTTGAAACATTTTCATCTAACTTACCCACTTAATTAATCATTGTGAAATGCCTTTTTTTGGTGCATTTGCAAACAATCAATTCAAGAGGAACATTCATTAGGCCATTTTCCAAGTACTTATTAGATCTTACAATAATTTAGTAGTTGTAAGATTTCATCCCTTTTCCTTAATACACTTTTATATGTTCTTTTTTTTTTTTTCCAGAAAAATATAATTAAGGATGTGATTTTGTGTTGTATAACATGTATAAAAATGAACCAAGTCTTCTGACGAGTTTCATATTCACCATGGATCATTGTAGCATAGTGGTGTTAATAAAGCAAAAACCTTTGAACAAAAAAAGTATTGTTTCAATTTTATCGAAATAACTGAAAATCAAAGTTACATTATTCTATTTCACTAAGCACAACAAAAAAAAATCAAACATGTTGCATATAATTTAATACTTGGCGGTCTTGCAAATTTCATCGATCTAAGGTTTTGAAAATGTTTGAAGAAAAAAGATGAAAGGAGAAAGTTCTTGAGACTGAGAGAGTGAGGGATAGCCCAGTTGATTAGAGCTTTTCTTATTATTTTTGGGAGATATTGATATTGATAATTCTCGTCAAATTCCCATGTAGCTCTCTACCTAAACACAAATGGGGGGTAGAGACTAATCCTCGAGAGTTATGGTGCCATACTTAGCTAATTAAGCTGTTTCGTAATCTTACTTGTACTTAAACTTAACAATTTATTTTATAAGAAATGAAAATCGGTTAACACCTCAACGAAGGGCCGAAAAGAACGAAGAGCATCCTTACAGCTAATAAAGGAAAATGATTGGTCACAAGGGGTGGACCAAAGGGTTAGACTAGAAAACGAATGACCCTTATGAGCTAAGAAATCCGCTGCTTAATTAGCATCTCTTAATCAAGCTATAAATTTCCCAAATATAAACATGAAATTAAATGTCGAATATCAAGTTATGAATCCTTGATCAAGCTATAAATTTCCCAAATGTTTGCCAAATCTTTTGGTTAGAGTTGAAACAACAAAATTATCTCCTTTAATAATCAGTCTATCAATAACAACGACTAAGACACATCTAATGCCTTCCCGAAGGGCTACTGCTTTTTATGTCCTAAGTATTTTGCTCCTGAAATGACAACGCCACCTAATAAATGATTCCTAATGATAAAAATCAATGGTTGCGCTAGAAGAATCTAATTTTGAAACATCAAAATATCAAAGTTTAGCTTATAAAAGCCTTTGGGGAGAGGCGACCAAGCCGCTTTCATGGAAGCATTTTGTTTAGCATGAGTTGAAGGGGGAAGAGAAGCTCGAGAGTCTTCATCCAAAACTTTTCTTGTCATCCAATTTTAATAATAGTTAATAATTTATGCTTTTTGAAAAATTATGATTGAATTACGAGTATTATATTGCATAGAGAAACATAAAAAAAATAATAACGTACAATAAAAAGGCTTGTTTTGCCATTTTTATCCACATGACTCCATGCTCACCTCATATTTTCATCCTCATCCCCCGCAGGATCTAAAATCTATCTGCATCCCAGCCCCACCCCCAACTAGGATATCCATCTCCGCCTCAACCCCACTTTCCTCACTCCAACACCCATTCAATTCTCATGTCAAATTCTTTATCAAAATTATAAAATGAAAAATATAGTTATCAAAGCCTAAATTTATATATGGGGATGATGATCTAGCTCCAAAAATGGCTCAATTAGTATAGTTTAAAATATAAAGGTATTAACAATAGTAAATAAAAGTAAAGAATTGATAAAATTATATTTCCTTCGTTTTTTTTAGTTGCAAGTTAAAAAAATAAAAAAAAACAAAGAGAGTATATAATATTACAATTTATTATGAATGTAGTAGGGATGGGGCGGGTACAACTTAAAATTCATTTCATCCTATCCTATCTTTGTGGTGGGTACAAATTTTATCTATGTCTTTACCCCATCCTCATCACATAGAGGCACATCTTCATATAAGTAGCGCAAGGTGAGGTTGGTCTCCTATTTCACTCGCTCCATTGACATCTCTTTTCCTAATACTCTCTAACCGTACCCCCTAATTCTAATAAACCTATAAGATCTAATGGTAGCATACTAGCATTAAGTTATCATATTACTTAAGAACCATATAAAAATACTTAGGACATATATTAGTACCACACTTAAAAGGTTTGCCATATAAATATAGTCGATACATCTTATCTTGATTCAAGCATTCCTCAAATTTGGCACAACAAAATTTTAAAAATTGAAAAGGAAACCATCATTATGGGAAGAAGGGGGGATTGGATTTTTGGTTTCTTTTAGTGCCCTAGATGATCATGCATATAATTACACAAACATGTAGACTATATATTCTCATACATAAAAGAACAAAAATCAAAATAATAATAATAAGTTAAATTGATGATGATGATGATTGTAGTGATGTGATGATAAATGATAATATGGTATGTGGATATCATGATGAAAGATGAAAAATGAAGGTAAGGTTTTATACCTAGCAAAGTGAAGAGATAGATAGGAAGAGAAGATTAAAAAGAGATGTTCAATTTTATTTTATTTTTATTTAAAAAAAAACTCCCTTCATTACTATTTACTTGCTATATTTTTTTAAATCTCCCGAAACTCAACTTAAAATGTTCATATCTCGAGTTAGAAAATACTCATCTAAATAGTATATATTGGAAGGAATCAAACAAGATCTCATATAACTACATTTTATCATCGTGTGCATATAACACTAAAGAAAGTCAAAATACTCACATAAATAGCGACCAAAGTCAATATTTAGCAATTAAAAATAAATAGAAGAAGTACAAATATTAAAAACAATCCAAACCATCATTGCGAATCTTGGGACGGCTTAGCTCCTTCATCATTTGGGACCCCTATAAATGAAAGAACACCCCAAAAATATTATTTCAAAACGTTACCAAACTACCCTTTTGTAAATCCCATCATCATTCACATGACGCCATCTTTCTTATTTTTATATTATTTTTATTGGTGTATGTGTGTGTGTGATAATTATTATAGCTACAAATACATCTTTTGTAATCAAGTAAACAACAATAGTATCTTAGATCTCTCATTAAGAATTTTTAATGACAAAAAGTGAGTAAGACGAAAATAATGGGACATTGCATCTTTACAACATGCATACCTTTGAACCTTTTTAAAGTGTATATTATTTTCCAATTAATTTAGAATAATATGGGTTAGTAGTTTATTAAAAATTTATGTTGCATTTGTAATAAGTTGAAATGTATGACATAATTGATAGAATTTTAAAATAATTGGTACTCCGAGCTATTAGGTTGCATTTAAAAAGATAAAAGTGTACGATCTATATGTTAGAATTATGTAGATATTTATGGCTTTTAGGTTGTATTTTCTTTTGTAAAAACCATTTCACATTTTTTTAAAAACATTTACGTTAAATCATACCAGAAACTTCGATTAGCATAAACATTATAAGGCATTGTTAATAGCTAGTAATTGCCAGCAACAAATGTATGCATTATGCATATGTGTGTGCACTTATTCATCATGTACTCAACAAATTAAGGAAGTCATAATTATTCATAAGTCTTAAAACGGGAAGAACACAACTAATACAAGTAGGATTAATGATAAATCCATTGTACAACACTAAGCACATTCAACTAATTTCAATATTACACGACAAAAATATTTTTAAAACAAAGTTACTCACTAAACTCACAGCATAACTGAATAAATTGATATTCTTATTGAAGCCTCAACTATAGCCTTATTATTAATTACAGTTCAAATATATAGTGTAATTTAAGTCTCATATGCATCAACATTTTTTTCAATACGAATAACTTCGATTATATTTAGATTATCACATAAACACTAAATGGTGATGATTTGGTAATAAAAACATAACAAATAATTCAAACTTCAAATGACGTCATAAATAAATCGATGCTTAACCTTCACATTTAGCTTCGTATATGCAACCTTAATAATCTTTACAACAGTATCTTAATATTCCTCAATATTAACAATTAAGCTCTACATTTAATTTCTTATATATATATATATATATATATACTGTATACGACTGTATCTGATATATCTAAACATTCACGATTTAACCTCGTCAATAACATCTCCAATATTACAATACCATCCATATTCCTTTATTAAACTCCCTTTAATTTAAATTTTCATTTTTATTGTTTTATCTCTTCAAAAAGTAAAAAAAAAAAAAAAAAAAAAGTAAAAAAAAAAAAAAAAAAAAGTAAAAAAATGTACCCTAATTAGTTCAAAAAATGATGATGATCATAAATCCTGACCCCTAAACCGGCCGCCTTCCATGCTTACACAATGCATGATTGTTGTGCCAGAACAAGGAAAGGCATGTCCCTCCCCTTCTTCCCTTCTATTTCCCATTTCTTTTCTTTTTGTTTTTTTTTATTTTTTATTATAGGATTTTAAAATGTCTATATAAAATGAAAAACCAATTGTTACCTACTTCACTTTTTTTTCTCTCTAACAAAATCACTTGGTTTTTGTCCTTCTTGTTGTTCTCCCCTCTTCTTCTTAAAAAAAAAAAAAAAGGTAATCTTTTTTGAAATCCTAAAGCTTTAAACAAAGCCCCACTTTTTGTTTTGTTTATTTTTCTTATTATATGTTACATTTTGCCCCTCCTTTTACTACTTCAAATGACCTATATTCGTCCAGTGCTTAGCTTGTAATTGTTGTTTGTAGTTGGCTTAGCTTGTTATGGAGGGAAATGCTTATTTACTCTATCTAAACTCCTTTTGAATTCCCTTTTTTGGATAATATATTGGTTACAAGACAAAAAATTCTTGAATTTTATACTATTAATTTAATTTTGGCGCATTTTTTTTTTTTTTTTTTTNTTTTTTTTTTTTTTTTTTTTTTTTTTTTTAAAATGGGGTTAATTTTAATTTATTAATATATGTATAATGTGTGTAGTTTTAAGGGTTTTTTTTTTTGGTCATGTTGGAAACTTATTCTTTTCTTGCAAATAAGGGTTTGCACAAGGAAACTTGAGTTTGTTACCAATGTCTCAAAAAAAAAAAAAAAATGTTGTTAAAAACTTGTTGTTTAGGTTTGTCTCCCTTTAATTCTTACTTAATTGTATAAAACATTGAGTGCAAGTTTAGGTTTCACATTAATCTTCATTTACAACCCCTTAATTTTCTCCTAATTACATTAATTAAAGTTAGTAATTTAATTCTCATGTGTTTTAACCTTGTTTTTTATACTCAAAATTTTGACATGAAAATGGTGTAATGTTGCAGGAAATTTTTGTAAGGCAAATTGTGCCATAATCGCCGAAGAATGGAAAGACTGAACTCAGAATTGTACTTGCAAAATTGTTACATAATGAAGGAGAATGAGAAATTGAGGAAGAAAGCACAGAAATTGAATCAAGAAAATCAGCAACTTCTTACAGAGTTAAAACAGAGGATTTCAAAAGGAAAACAGAGCAACAACCATTCATCCTCTGTTTCTGAAAACAGAGTATCATCAAATCCTTCTAATTCTATGTCAAGCAATTAATTTGTAGCCAAAATTTTAATCACATTTTNTGCCAAAATTTTAATCCCATTTTCCCCCCCCAAAAAAAAAAAAAAAAAAAAATCTAGAATTGGAAGCATCCTTTTGGGCCCCACCTCAACCCACTTTTTTTTTTTAATTTTTAATTTTGTGAAAAAAAAATTCCTAAATTTTTAATACTAGAAGTAGTAGATTTTAGTAGTGGAGGTAGTTGTTTTAGCAGTTGTAGTTTCTTTTTCTGGGTTTTTTGTAATTCCTTTTGTTGGTTTTAGTAGTAGTCACAAATTTTTCATAGGACAAAAGGAAAAAAAAAAAAAAAAAAA
>PYUH01004005.1:533710-552039 GCA_016808085.1 Suaeda aralocaspica | reverse complement strand
GAAAAAAAAAAAAAAAAAAAAGCAGATAAAATGGTATAATAATATTTAATTTAATTTTGCAGTTAAGGGGTTCTAACTAGTAATATTTTCTACCTCAATCTTTTTTTTTTTTTTTGGTGGGTGGTTCAAAGAAATGATGTATTAACTTCTTGATTATATTGGAATATATATTATTACTTAATTAGCAAATGTTTTTTTTAAGCTTGTGATTGCTCAATGCTTATTTTTCTATTTTACACTATGAATTTGTTTGGTTAAGCGTAAAACATTTTTCATGAAATAATTAGTGTTTTGTTGCTAATTATTCTAATCACATTTATTAGGGAATGTTTACCTTATAAGCTTAATTTAAGCAACAATTCATTATTTACTACTACTTTCGGAATTTAAATATGTATGTATACGTAATTCTGGTTTAATGGCTACTCAATGCACTCTCAATTCCGTATAAGTTATTAAGTTTCGGTTTTTTCATTTTATTTATACGTAATTTTATTTACATTGTGATTCATTCAATTAAAATTTACCATTTTTTCCTACATAATAAATAATTAACTTGAAAAACCACTAGGAATACAATGTGTTGGACTTTTCGAAAACTGATTCAATTATAGGTCAATCAACGACATTAATCAATTTATACAACTAATTGCTTTTTTGGGTGGAGTGGAGTAATTCTAAACACTTGTTGGTTTCATATTACTTTCAAGCGACAAGCTACTTCTTCCATTTCTAAATGTTTAGAATATATATTTAGAATCTATTTATAAATATCTTTTAAATTATTTTAAATATATAAATCATAATATAGTGATATGATGTCTTATTTGATTACACTCAATAGGTACGTTATTTTTACCACTCTTAAATAAGTGTATTAGTATATGTGCAAGTCAAAATGTATCAAACAAAAGATAACGGAGGGAGTACTATGTATTGTTTCATCACACTTTAAAAAGAGATTAGAAATTCATCAAAATAGTTTGCTGAAAAGTAAAAGGGAACTACGGCAAATGATCGGATTTTGCCACTCCTAATTATATTGGCACTTCCCATTTAAAACCAAAACTATTGATACTTCACTCGAACGGAGGAGTGTCAATAGCACTTTTTTGGCAACTATAAGCTGTTGTTGTTATATTGATCTCAATTACCAATTTAATTGTGTTCGCAGTTTAATCTATTCATTAAAATGTACAAGTATATCGACATATGCAAGAGAGGAAGTATATGATGAATTTGAGTTTAATAAAATACCAAATTAAATGAAAGTTTGAAGATAATGGTCCCAAAACCTACATAAAAATAGAATCTATGGTGGTTCTAATCAATTACTACTATCATTTTATCTAGCCAATTTATTTCAACCTTATAATGAACTAACTAAAGTTGTGGGAAAAAAAAAAAATCTATCAAAGATTTCACTTTAAAAGATGATAGGAATAATTTTTTAGAAAACGATAAATTTGAGATGATTTCTTTCTTCCTTTTTATTGAGTATAGAGTTGAGTAAATGAGCATTTGTGAAAAATGAATCATCTAAGTTGGTTTAAATTTGCATGGGACAATACAACTTTTTTGTTTTTAAAACCATGAATATGTCTCCTAATGTTTGATTATGCTTCCAACTATTGGAAAGGTATGTAGTATTAAAAGGTGGTAATTAGGTTTAATTATTATTATTATAATAATAATAAGCCTTACCTAAATACGAGTAATATTGATTGCATTTATCCAAGAAACCGCTGTCAAATTTCATTTATTCTACATTGGATTTTGAGGTTAATGATTGAACCTAACTTTATCTAAGGACCACTTCCACAAAAGCCAATTCTTTTTAGATTGCTCTAGTTTCTTAGTATTTGCACGATTTGCGTTGAGAAGATGTACACCATTTTTTTTGTTCCAAAGTTAAATCCATCTTTATCGCTTTATTTTTTATTAAATCGAATTTATTAGATACTAAAGGCCTTTTTGCTTCAACTTAAAATCAGTTCAGTTCAGTTTAGTTCGGCTCGGTTCAGCTCGGTTCGGTTCGAGTCTTCTTCTACTTTGCTACTCATTAATCCTTCATAAAAAACTTTCAGTTCAGTTGAAGTAAATAGACCTTAAATGTGAAACGACTTTTTCACCAGGTATCCTCGAACTTTTGCAAAATGCACGATATACCCTTAATATTCTAGAAATGCACCAAATACCCTCAAACTTTTGGAAAAATGTACAAAATGCCCTTACATGGTGACGGTGTTAAAGCAAACCTTAACTCTAAGGAGTTGTTTGGTTCATGTTCAAGGAAAGGAGATACATTTAAAATAAATAATTAAAATAAATACAAAAGAAAGGAAATAAATCAAGACAAAACTCATTTCTTAACTAGTGGAAATTTATTTGTTCATCTTCCTCACAAAACTATTGTCTTCTTTGCAATTAGTTCCTTCCATTGATTTATCTTTCAATTATTGTTGTGGGTCCAGCCCAAGTGTTGGTAAAATGTTTCATTATTTTTGGTCTTAATGAATGGGCCGTTTGTAATGCATTTTGCTTATTGTTTTAAGTCCAACTTTTGGGCTTATTTTGTGGCTTGTTAAGAAAGCTTTTTTGGAGGACAATATTTGCTGAAAATATACAGCAAAATAGGGCATAATTTTCACAAGAAAACACAAGAGAGAAAGAGAGTTTTAGGTTTTCGGTTTTCTCAGGACAACCTTCACAAAACTGTCAATTGTCGGAAATTGAACCGTTGGATCGCCTTGAAATTTTGACAGCTTGTTCCTGACATCAAGGGCTTCATTTTGGACAGTTGGATCGTTCGTTTGAGCTTCGGTTTGGTCAGAATCGTCCCTGGACAGACCTGCTGTTTTTGGGTGATTTTTACACCTTTTGTTCTCAATTTATCTCTTATTGTTTGGAGTTTGTTGGTGGGTGTTTATGAACCTTGTGTAGACTGATTTGGGTTTATTTTTACCCTCAATTATCAATAAGAGAAGTTTAAGGATGGACTCCTCAAGAGGTCCCGTGGTTTTTTACTCTTCACACCGAAGAGGTTTTTCCACGTATAATTCATGTGTTGTTTGATTGTGTTTTTGCTGTTTGTTTGCTTTGTTTATTGCTGTCCACACTTTGGTTTTATTGGTATATTGATATTGGTGAATTAGTTGGGTTAATTGATTAGAGTTCTTGGTTGGTTATCTTGTGTGTGACATTGTGGGTGTCGTTGTGACCCCCTTCCGATCCCTACAACTTGGTATCAGAGCCATGGTTAATTTAGTCACATTATGGAGTCGAGTAGTAGTATTTGGAGACCTATGATGGAAGACTTGTTGTATTGCAAGGATTTGTTTGACCCGCTTGAAACTGTCACCAAATCAGATGGTAGTGTTGTTAAACCAACTAAACCAGAAAAAATGGAAGAAAAAGATCGGGTAAAGTTGAAAAGAAAGTCTTTAGGGACTATTAGACAATGGATTGATATTAGCATATTCAATCATGTGTCACAGGAGTCCGGTCCTTATGAGTTGTGGAAGAAATTAGAAGGTCTTTATGAGAGGAAGACCGCTCATAACAAAGCTTCATTGATTAAAAGACTTGTTAATTTGAAATTGAAAGGTGGAAAATCTGTTTCTGAACATCTTAGTGATTTTCAAGATATTATTAACAAGTTGACTACTATGAAGATTGTTCTTGATGATGAGTTGCAGGCATTATTCTTGTTGAGTTCTTTGCCAGATAGTTGGGAAACCTTGGTTGTAACTATCAGTAACTCTGCTCCAGATGGTGTGCTATCTTTGGATGTGATCAAAGACAACATGTTTAATGAAGAAATCAGAAGAAAGGAGATGGGAGTTGACAATTCACAAGCTCTTGTGGTTGAGAATAGAGGAAGAAGCAAGAGTAGGGGTCCCAAAGGCCGTGATAACTCAAGGAGTAGGTCAAAGTCCAATAATGGGAAAAATTTTACTACATGCAATTATTGTAAGAAGCCTGGTCATATCAAGAAGTATTGTTTCTGCTTTAAAAGGGATCAAAGAAAGAAGAATGGTTCACAAAAGGAGGGAGATGATAATAACACTGCAGCAACCGCTTCTACGAGTGATGATGAGGTCACTTTAATTTGTGCAACTAGTGAGTGTCACCATGTTGATAGTTCAGACACCAAGTGGCTAGTAGATACAAGTGCTTCATACCATTATGTTCCTAAAAGGGAGTATTTCTTGAACTACTAAGCTGGTGATTTTGGTAGTGTCAAGATGGGTAACCAGAGCCTAGCTTGCATTGTTGGGTTAGGTGATATTCGTGTGAAGACAAGTGTTGGATGCATGCTTACATTGAAGAATGTGCGTCATATTCGTGATCTACACCTTAATTTATTGTCTGCAAATGTTCTTGATCAAGAAGGTTTTCGACATACCTTTGGAGATGGTAAATGGAAGCTGTCCAAGGGTTCTATGATTGTTGCTCGTGGCGAGTTGTGTTGTTCTTTGTACAAGACATATTTGAGCGTATGTTCTGGTGAGCTTAATGCAGTGGAAGAGAAGACTTCTCCTAATTTGTGGCACAAAAGATTGGGACACATGAGTGACAAGGGCATTAAATGTCTAGCAGGTAAAACACTTATTCCTGTTGATACTACAATTTCACTTAACCCTTGTGATCATTGTTTGGCAGGAAAGCAACACAGAGCTTCTTTCTCTAAGAAGTCTACTAGGAGGCAAGTCAAGTTGGAACTTGTGCACTCCGATGTCTGTGGTCCCATTGAGGTAGATTCTCTTGGTGGCAATAGATACTTTGTCACTTTCATTGACGATGCTACAAGAAAGACATGGGTTTACATGTTGAAGACTAAAAGTCAAGTGTTAGAAACATTCAAGAAATTTCATGCCATGGTAGAAAGGGAAACCGAAAGGAAGTTAAAGTGTCTTCGATCTGATAATGGTGGTGAGTATACTTCAAATGAGTTCAAACTTTATCGCTTATGTTTTGGTATTCGACATGTGAAGGTAGTTCCCCGCACTCCACAACATAATGGTGTTGCAGAGAGGATGAACAGAACCATTATTGAAAAGGTGAGATGCATGTTGAAGATGTCAGATCTTCCAAAGACATTTTGGGCAGAGGCAGTTCAAACTGCAGTTTACTTGATCGATCGATCTCCATCTATTCCTTTGGGTCTTGACATTCCCGAGAGAGCATGGAAGGGATGTGATCCCAAATATTCACATCTTAGAGTCTTTGGATGCAAGGCATATGTGCATGTGCCAAAAGAATAGAGATCAAAGCTTGATTCCAAAACTACTCCATGTGTGTTTGTTGGCTATGGTGATGATGAGTATGGCTTTAGACTTTATGATCTAGAGAAGAAGAAGGTTGTAAGAAGCAGAGATGTAGTATTCTTTTAGCACAAGATGGGTGCAGAACTTTTGAGTACTAGGTATTCTACTACTTCAGATTTGGTTGTTGATACTAATGATGTTTCTTCTGTTCCTACTTCTACTTTTGTTGATCAGGTTGCCATAGAGAATGTTGAAAACACACTTGATGGTGGTGAGGAGGTACATCCAGACGATGTTGGTGATGTACCAGATATTCATGATCATGTTGATGATGATCCGGAAATTCATGATACTCCGGAAAATGTTGCTGCTCCACATGAAGAAGAGGTTAATGAGCAGGGGGAACAACCTATCCCTTCAGTGAATGACGTACAAGTTAGAAGGTCAACTAGAGTTCACAAGCCTTCTTCAAAATATCCCAGCTCAGAGTATGTCTTAGTCACTGGTGAGGGGGAGCCCGAGAGTTTCCAAGAAGTGTTGTCTAGTGAAGACAAGGATCTTTGGCTCGAGGCTATGCAAGAGGAAATGAATTCTTTGAAAAAGAATCAAACTTATGAGTAGGTGAAGCTTCCCAAGGGCAAGAAAGTCTTGAAGAACAGATGGGTTTTCAAGAACAAGAAAGATAGTGAGAAGATTGTGAAGAGGAAAGCCAGATTGGTGGTTAAAGGATGCAACCAGAAAAAGGGCATTGATTTTAATGAGATCTTCTCTCCTGTGGTCAACATCACATCTATCAGAACTGTTTTGGGGTTAGCTGCAAGTCTTGATCTTGAGTTAGAACAGCTTGATGTGAAAACTGCTTTCTTACATGGTGACTTGCATGAAGAAATCTACATGGAGCAATATGAAGGTTTTGAAGAAAAGGGGAAAGAAAAGCTTGTTTGCAAATTGAAGAAGATTCTTTATGGGTTAAAACAAGCACCAAGGCAGTGGTATCGGAAATTTGATTCGTTTATGACAAACAATGGTTATAAACGGACTTCAGCAGATCCTTGTGTCTATTTCAGAAAGTTCCCAAATGGTAACTTCATTATCCTTCTTTTGTATGGGGATGATATGCTGATATTTGGACAAGATGCAGAGATGATTAGTAGCTTGAAGAAAGACTTGTCCAAGTCATTTGACATGAAAGACTTGGGTCCAGCAAAGCAAATCTTAGGCATAGAGATTGCTCGTGACAGGAAAGCTGGAAAGTTGTGGTTATCACAAGAAAAGTATATTGAACGGGTGCTTGAAAGGTTCAATATGAAGAATGCCAAGCCTGTTAATACACCATTAGAAGCTCACTTCAAGTTGAGTAAGAGAGCTTGTCCTACAACAGAGGAAGAGAAAGCAAATATGTCTACCATTCCTTATTCTTCTGTTGTTGGTTCTTTGATGTATGCTATGGTTTGTACTAGGCCAGATATTGCACATTCTGTTGGTGTTGTGAGTAGATACTTATCCAATCCAGATAAGGCTCATTGGGATGCAGTGAAGTGGATCTTCAGATACTTGCGTGGCACTTCCAAACTTTGTTTGTGTTATGGAGGTGGTAAACCTATTCTTGAGGAATATACAGATGCAGACATGGCTGGTGACCTTGATAGTAGAAAGTCTACTTCAGGTTATGTGTTCACATTTTCAGGGGGAGCCATTTCTTGGCAATCCAAATTACAAAAGTGTGTGGCTTTGTCGACTACTGAGGCAGAGTATATAGCAGCTGTGGAAGCAAGCAAAGAGATGCTTTGGTTGAAAAGGTTCCAACAAGAGTTGGGTTTGAAGCAAGGTGAGTATGTTGTAGTTTGTGACAGTCAAAGTGCTATGGACTTGAGCAAAAACGCTATGTATCATGCTCATACCAAGCATATTGATGTTCGATATCATTGGTTGAGAAATGTGATTGAGTTGAAGAAAATGAAACTCAAGAAGGTTCATACAAATAAGAATGGTGCAGACATGTTGACAAAGGTGGTTCCAGGAAGCAAGCTTGATGTTTGTAGTAAGCTTGCGAGAATGAGCTTCAA
This sequence comes from Suaeda aralocaspica, assembly GCA_016808085.1. NCBI lineage: Eukaryota > Viridiplantae > Streptophyta > Magnoliopsida > Caryophyllales > Amaranthaceae > Suaeda > Suaeda aralocaspica. The sequence continues at coordinate 544,703 of PYUH01004005.1, read as the reverse complement.
GTGACTATTGAAGCGTGGTCGTCTTCCCCGTTTTGGGTTGGAGGGGGAGATTATTGTTGTGGGTCCAGCCCAAGTGTTGGTAAAATGTTTCATTATTTTTGGTCTTAATGAATGGGCCGTTTGTAATGCATTTTACTTATTGTTTTAATTCCAACTTTTGGGCTTATTTTGTGGCTTATTAAGCAAGCTTTTCTGGAGGTCAATATTTGCTAAAAATATACAGCAAATAGGGCATAATTTTCACAAGAAAACACAAGAGAGAAAGAGGGTTTTAGGTTTTAGGTTTTCGGTTTTCTCAAGACAACCTTCACAAAACTGTCAACTTTCGGAAATTGAACCATTGGATCGCCTTGAAATTTTGACAGCTTGTTCCTGACATCAAGGGCTTCATTTTGGACAGTTGGATCGTTCGTTTGAGCTCCGATTTGGTCAGAATCGTCCCTGGACAGACCTGCTGTTTTTGGGTGATTTATGCACCTTTTGTTCTCAATTTATCTCTTATTGTTTGGAGTTTGTTGGTGGGTGTTTATGAACCTTGTGTAGACTGATTTGGGTTTATTTTTACCCTCAATTATCAAAAAGAGAAGTTTAAGGGTGGACTCCTCAAGAGGTCCCGTGGTTTTTTACTCTTCACACCGAAGAGGTTTTTCCACGTATAATTCGTGTGTTGTTAAATTGTTTTTTTGCTGTTTGTTTGCTTTGTTTATTGCTGTCCACACTTTGGTTTTATTGGTATATTGATATTGGTGAATTAGTTGGGTTAATTGATTAGAGTTCTTGGTTGGTTGTCTTGTGTGTGATATTGTGGGTGTCGTTGTGACCCCCTTCCGATCCCTACATCAATCTCGTATCCTCCTTCCTTCTGCAACTTTTATTTTATCTTCTTCATACATTAGGAATGTTTAATACTCTACCACCAATCCACCACAGTGGAGGTTCAACTTATTGGCTCACGACGCCGCCTGCTTTTGGGTGGTCATATTCAACCATTAAAGTTTTAGATCTAAACATAAATGGGGGAAAAATGCTATGGGATTAGTGTGTGGGTGAGATTAGACTTTTAGTGGTTCAAGCGAAAATTAATGGTGGAAGGCTGGAAGGAGTTGATAAATGTGGGTGTATAACTCTTGGTGGCGGGGTAGTTAGTGGTGGAGGACTGGAGATGGTGTTAGTGATTAAATTTGATGGTGTAGTGATAATGAAGACATAGTGGTTTGATGGATACAAAATCAAGTTTTTACCACCAAAATGTATAAAATAATAAAACTCAATTTGAGTCAAAATTTAACAATTTGTTACTCAAATCACTAAAATAAACCAAAATTAAACACAAATTGGAAGCTCAACCTAATTATTATTCAAACCCAAAATCAAGAAATTTATCACTCAAATCAAAACCACCAAAAACACTTTTAGATAGTATAGGAGTTTTTTTGTGAATTAAGCTTATGTGTTAACTTTAACGACGTTAGCATTAAGGTCATTCAGTGCACGTTTTTAGAAGTACAAGGGTATTTGGTGCATTCCTGAAACATTGACGGTACTGCATGCATTTCACGAAAGTTCAGAGGTATATGGTGAAAAGGCCGAATGTGAAAATCATACAATATTTGTAGGTAATTTTATCTATAAGACAAAGGAAATCAAAAACTTTTCAAGCTATACAAGATATAAGCGGATTTATCAAACTGAACTTACTTTAAATTTGATATTGCGCATTCTAAACAACACTTGTTTCAACTAAAAACTAAAAACCATACCTTAAGTTGAAAGGAACATAGTTTCTATCTTTCGATTGCTTTAGAGTATTATGTACCTCATGTTTGAGTATGATCATGCTTAGCTCCTAGTCAAGCTAACTCTCCCATATTGTGTTTGTGGAATTGTGGTGACTAGTCAGTCGTAATGGAGCTTTGTCAAATATGAAGCTAGTTGCGAACTGAGGCAATTGAGTATGAAGCTAGTCGGTATTGAATTGTAGGTCAATATTGTCGAGTTTAGAAGTTTTTTATGACTTAAGATATTGGGGCACGTGTAACTGCCTACATGCTCACCATGATCATTTTACATCAGCTAGATTAATAACAACAACAACAACAACAATAAAGTTAGAAATATGTGCTCAATATATTAATTTTAGCACATAATGGAGTGAGGCTGTGTAGGTTCTTTTGAATTAAACCAGACTTAAAGGTTATGAATTCAAATGGAACTATATTGAAATAGCCAAATCGAACAATATTGAATACAATTTAATCATTGATAATGTATAATTAGCATTAAATAAGTGATAATTTTAATTGACATGTAGAATAATAATTAAAGATTAATTATTTATAAATAACTAGATAATCCTCGAACAAATTCTCGGATTTTCAATTATTTACAATGAATAATTTTCATTATATAAGAATGGCGGAGTGACATTATAAGATGAAAGTGTTAAAAGGTTTGTATATAAGTCAAATCTAGTTACTCTAAACCCCAATCATTTTGACCATGATTTTATCAATAAAATGTACTACCACAGAAGCTTATCAGTCAATATTTGATTGATCCACATAACTACATAAGTAAATATTTGAAATATTTTATTACGACTCCTAATACGATTTTAGTAATTGTTTGATTTTAATGCAACTTTGAGATCTGTATACACCAACATTTCTCTCCTCTTTAGCCCAATAATTAAAGTGTATCACATCACAATAGGTTTAACCCTATGTAAAGCATGTGTTTCCATGTTAGGGTACTCACTTTAGGTATACATGTCTTATAGAGTGTGTTTTACAAACGAGATAACACACAGGGTTTTCCTTGAAGGATGCTCAGGTGAATACCTAAAAGTAATCACTAATCCTTATGAGTCCTATCCCAGCCTGAAGTGTGACCACATGACCTATGTAACTCATAATAGATATCCCCCATTGATTACCACTCAATTGTGGTGTGTATAGGTTGATATGCCATAGCTAGCCATTGGTACCTTTTGGACGTACACTTTCAACCTTACATAAAATCACGCTCTTAAATTAGGTGCGTAGTAGACTAATCCAAGACCAATGTGATTATCTAGAGTACATGTGCCTTAAACACTACTATAGCTGTCTAAACTATACCAAGTCTGGATGTGCATGTAAGGACCCGGGCTCAAATCAAGACATATGTGAAACCCTCAATATTCAACTGACTGTGTTATTTCGAGTGGAGGATTCTATACAAGGGTGGATGAGGTTCCTTGAGCAATATCCATAATCTTGATCTCAAATGTAGGACCAGTTCTTGATCGAGGCATTGGTCATACTTCGGATAATTGGCGGAGGGTATTTTGGTGTGTGAGCACTTCCACTAAAGTCTCACTCGCAACCCCTTATTTTTGACAAGATCACTCTTTCATACTTGTCAACATACACTCATACTACATAGGCAAACTGGTATTCGAAAACCACACTAAGAATGTTCGGGCCATTAGAAAGGTCCCGAAGGGACAATGTACGAGTTCCCTATCGAGCCCCCACAACCCTAACACTTATCTCATAATTTGAATTTAACTCATACATTCCAATACTAATCTCATTTTTGTTTACAAGCTCATATCCTAGTCAAATCACACTCCATCATGTGTGAAAACCTAAGTGAGTGAGTGAGCTCCCCTAGAAATCTTTACCATAGTGGCTACAACGAACAAATTTGTTTGCATTATGGCCTTTTCAACTCACATCAGAAAAAACTCAAGTTTTGCAAATGATTAGTATTTATTGGCTTTTGCAAAAAGATTTAGAGCATATAATGAGATTAGGGTTTAATTAGATTTGTGAGAATATGAGATATATAGCATTTAGCTGCTGCAACGGAATTTGGTCTAGTGTTGGCTAGGCAACAACGAGCACATTATGTTATGTTGGGATTAGACTCTCTAAAACCAATGCCAATACGTGGTCTCCAACATCCTTCATGATAATTTGGAGTGCCTTTAGATTTAGTTTAATCCTATTTAATTTTTTTTTTTGGCTTATATTTAAAGGTTTATTTTATTGGTGACATTCTCTTGGGATTATTCCTATGTTTATTATGAGTATGTTGGTTTTATATTCCTTTTTTTTTTAAATTAAAACTCCCCTTTCTATGAGTTTCAAGAAAGATTTTATCATTTTTCTAAATTATTCTTCAAAGAGCAAGCTTAGGAGAGGTGATACACATACAACACCAATCACAATTGAACACTTCACTAACACAAAAAAGAAAAATTGAATATTTATTAAAGATAGACTCATTTAATATACCTAATAACATATTACCACGTCAAATTGCATGTGAGATCTACATACAACACTTGTACATATAGCTTTTACCACAAGATTAGTGAGTAGCTAACCACATGGTATAACCATTATTATTCATAAGAGATGTACTCATTGATACATCTACGTAGCACTGCCAATTAAGATTAATAGCTTAGTTTAAGTTATACCCAAACACTTCACTCTATTTAAGTGAAATTTGCTTTCTTTTCTTTGTTTTTAATTTTAATTTCTGTTTAGTTCACTTAATCTTGAGTTCAATATAGTTCAATTGATTCCGTATCATACCCAATCAATTAAACATTAAAAACATAAGTTATGACAGTTTTTAACAGCCTGAATTTTATTTTAATTATTCATTTCAAAGAAAAAAGCAATCAACAAATTTGGGATGGGAGTATAAATTTCATTAAGTATGGAGGGAAATACTTTTTCACTAAAATTTGGGTGAACAATAAATTTCACACCAATAGTTGTGTTAGATACTTAACGCACGGTTATGTCATATCAATTTTAGTTTAGTTCAATTTTAATGAAACTATTTAAAATCAATTTATTTCTTTTAAATTTGGCTTTTAGTTATTTCAGATGAATTCAATTAACAAAATCAATTCAATTCACTTGTTCAATTATTAGTTTTATCTTTGATTCAGCTAATTCAAATTAGTGATTACCTAACTTTTAGTTGCAGTTGATAGCTTTGACCCAAGTTGACAACTTTATATTCAAGTAAACCCTTTAATTTGTAATACCTCGCATTTTTGTCACAATTTTAATTTCAAACAATTTTATTTCAAAACAAACTCTCCAAATATGTTTTCAAACATTTAGAAGAAAAAAAATTTCTCAATTTCAAGTTTTTGCTCTCGTTCCAAAATTTTTGGATGAAACTTTTTTTTAAAGGAGAGTAGACTATGATCCCCCGTATTTTTGAGACTTTAAATTATAATTGTTTATGTGAACAAATGATTTAAATATAAAGTCTTAGATTTTTTTTTAATTTTATTTTATGAGGTTTTTAATATTGAAGTTTTTCAAAGTTTTATTCTAATAATTCATATTCATCCATTAGAGGAGTTTGAATGATTGCTTTAATTTTCAAAAATAGAAAAATTATATTCTAAGTTTTATTTAAATGAATTTCGGACTTGTGGTCCATAAATGAGATTTTGGAAAATATAAGGTCAAGCCCATTTATTTTTATGATTTAATCATTTATCCAAAAATATTTTTCAAATGATAAAATTGTTTTGTTCATCTAATATTTGATGATAATTATCAAATATATTTTCCTATCATCAATTATATTATCCTAAACTACCTTTTTTTTTTATCACCAAGTCTGATCTTTATCATATATTGAACCTATCCATCAATTACTTATACTAGAACATAAACGACTTGATGAGAGGTTGACATTTGTCACCCTCTTATTGCTTTGTGTTTAGTATTTTACATTGAAAAAAAACCTTAAAATAATATCTCACGATATCCTCTTACAATTGTCTTAATCTAAAAATGTTATGTGTAAAAATGGCAATCAATGGCCACTTTAGTAAATAAAATCCAATTTAGTAAATAAAATCAATTGTAGGGGCAATATATATAACTTAAGAAAATAATTTAGTTAAACTTTTACTACTATTACATGGGAACTAATATTTCATGCCATTTTAGTAACAAATATTTCATGTCATTTTGATTAATTTTACTATTATTGCACGGGAAATAATATTATTACTATTGCACCGGAACTAATATATATTATTACTATAGCACGGGATACTAATAAACTAAAGTTAAAAAACCCATTACAATTGCATTGGATCACAATGATAATTATAGAAGCCGCTATTGAAATAAAAGTACATACACATTTTTGTTATTTTTCTAATTCTATTGGTATCAATGTTTTTTTATATAATTTTTGTAAATATTTAAGCTATGTACTTCGGTAAAAATTGTACGATCGCAATATTAATTTTTACAAAATTTTATTTAAGTAGGAAAAATGTAAATTTTATTACATTTTGATAAATTTAATAATTTTTGTATCATGTGCAAAAAACTTTAAAAAAAGATAATTCATCATAATTATTTTTTTATCACTAATGACATTTTAGATTATTTTAGTAAAATAATGTAAATTTTTTCCAAATATAATACTTTTGCACACGATCTTAATAGCAATAGTTCAAGTTTATTATCATTATATATAGGGATCTCGAAAGAGATTTCAATTATTGTTGAATTATTGCACGGGATATCGATATTTTAAAGTTCAATTTTAATAGTTGAAATATAAAACTATTGCACCAGATCTCAATAGTTCAAATTATCATCGTTATATATCCACAAGTAAGTCTATACAAAACCTCAATATTCAAGTGTATTATTATTGCACGGGATTTCGATATATGCAATAGATTTAATAGTTCAAATAATATAATACTAATGCACGAGATCTCAATTGTGTAAGTTTTTATTATCATTATGCAGATGGTACTATTTCAAGGGTATTAATATTGTATCAGATTTCAATTTGTTAAAGTTGGCTCGGGATTATGCATAATAGTTCTATCGAATGAGATACTAATAGTAAATAAAAAAACAATATTAATGCACGGGAACACAAAGATTTATAGAAATTATTTTAATAAAAAGTGCAATAGTAGTGTTTTTTTAATTGTAAATGGAATAAATTTGACATCTCTGATGATTTTAGTAAATATTGATATTTTTGTTAGTACAATTAAAGTATTTTGCTTTAATTAGTAACTTATACAATTTACTTATTATATCTTCTTTTCTAATTAAATATTAGACTTCTAAATCATGCATCGCACAAGCAATATACTAGTTTTCTCTCTAAACACCTTCATTGGCCGAATATCCCATGGGCCTACTTCACCTATAGATAACCTGTTTTTCTCTCATTAAACCCTTTGTTCATCCCTCACAAAAATAATTCCACACAAATTTTCTCTCTCTCGCTCTTTTTTTCCATAAGAAAAAAAAAACTCCTTTCTCTGTTTTTCATTCGATGTTAATAAGAATTATTTTGGTTATATATTTCTACAACAAGGTTAATAAAGAAGAAAATTTTTTTATAAATTGTTTTTAAGAATTATTTACATTGATTTTCGACAAAAGATGAGATATTTATGAATAAAATTATGAGTAATTACAAAAAAGCAAAAATGCACGACAAACTTTCTTAAGGCTTTAAATCAATTATATTTTTTTTTATTATATGTGTTAAACGGATTTTTAATGCAATTTTTTTTTTTTAATTTTTGTGGGAGGAGGAAAATTCTTACAAGAATCGTACTCATTATCAAAATAATGTTAGGATTCGATGTTAGTAACATGACTTTTTTTTTTTTTTTTTTTGAGGGAGTATATAAATCAATTCATTAATCAAAAGTCATGAGATATCTACAAAAGAGATTAGAAATAGCAAATACAAATTAATCCAAACACACAATAAGTCACTTTTTAAACTACGACCGTTGTGGCCAAAATATGACATTGATGAATATTTTCTTTTATATCGTTGTTCTATGCAACCTTCATCGAGGGGGGTTTCAATTTGTTATAGTTTTGAATTCGAAAATTGTTAAAATTTTATTTAATTAATTGTAAATGCAGAATTGTCATCTCTCGCAATCCCGTATAAATCTTCATCAATGAATCGAATCTCGTAGGAGAAAAACACAACCTCAAACTCTCACAAGGAGAGAACTATGGCCCANTATTTTTTTTTTTTTTTTTTTTTTTGAGGGAGTATATAAATCAATTCATTAATCAAAAGTCATGAGATATCTACAAAAGAGATTAGAAATAGCAAATACAAATTAATCCAAACACACAATAAGTCACTTTTTAAACTACGACCGTTGTGGCCAAAATATGACATTGATGAATATTTTCTTTTATATCGTTGTTCTATGCAACCTTCATCGAGGGGGGTTTCAATTTGTTATAGTTTTGAATTCGAAAATTGTTAAAATTTTATTTAATTAATTGTAAATGCAGAATTGTCATCTCTCGCAATCCCGTATAAATCTTCATCAATGAATCGAATCTCGTAGGAGAAAAACACAACCTCAAACTCTCACAAGGAGAGAACTATGGCCCAACATATGTAGAAATAACCTAATACATGGGTAAGAAAACTCCCTAATAGAAAGAAAATGGAGATTTCTTGTAGACACAAAATAAAAAATCAAAGCAAAAGGGAAAAAGAGGGGCTTATCATCGGCCAAAAATTGGCTAGTGGAAGCCCCTAGATTTGAAAAACCTAGTGTTTTTATTAGAAATAATTAGAGAGAAGAGAGGAAAGAAGGGAAGTGGAAGGCGATTATAAATATATTGTTGTATTGGACTAAGACACTGTTCTCCTCGTCTTATTTTTACTTATTTTCAGCATAAATAAGTTAAGTTCAGTTTAGCAAAAATAAGATTAAATAAATAAATAAATAAATAAATAAATAAATAATCCGATAAGCAAATATAATTAAGTTGACAAGAACAGGGTCTTAGACTCTTAGTATCATGAATAGGAGTATTGAGACGAGCCATAATTATTTTGGGAGTTTTTAAGATAATTATTTTTGCAATTTTTTATTGATATTATAATATTATGTTTTTTTTTTTTTTTAGAATTTTTGAGGTTTGAGAAATTTAGAATTTTTTATTGAAGTTTGTGGTAATTATCGTAAAATATTGTTTATACTGAGTAAATCCACGAGTCAAGTGTTAAGTCTTAATATTACGAATTCCATAATGAAATTAATTTGTAAAAATTAGTTTTATGCCCAAAAAGGGTTTCAAACTATTTGATTAGAATTATAATTGGTTTCAACTCAAAATGATTGTTTTTAATTCAAAATTAAATCTTCTAAAGTTTTTTTTTATAAGCATAAAAAGATTTTATAAAACTAATTTTTGAACAAAAAGATTTTCAAAGTGTTTTTTTTTCCAAGAACTAAATCATTTTTATGAGGAAATAATAGATTTGGTAAATAAAATCAATTCGAAGTTAATTAATTTAGGAAAAAAATATTTTTGGAAACCCTAGCTAGTAACTACTATAAAGGTTTTAGGAAATTAAACAAAAATTAAATTTTCCTTAATTAGTCTCCATAAATAAAGATTGATTTTATAAATAAGATTTTCCAAAATTTCAAAATATGTTTTTAGAAACTTCCAAATATATTTTTATAGTAAGTTTCCATTCATAGCAGGTTTGTACATGGTATGAGATATTTTCAAGTATTGGAATTAAGTTAAAGTTATTCTATGTTATGAGTTGGACTTATCAATGTTTTTTGTTATGAGTTTGAGGTGTCTAAAATATTTATAATTATGTTTTGACTTCTGGACAAGACTATGTCATGTTTTTAAGTCAAATTCAAGAGTCTTTTAAGACATGTTTTTAAGAGTATGGGTTGTTCATAAGTCAAGTGAACAATTCAGATTTACAGTGTGTTTTGACTTTTGAGCAAGTTTTAAGAGATTTTGAACAAGTTGTTGACCAAGTGAGTCAAGTGACATATATAATGTCCAGTAATGTCTTATAAGTATGCTTTCAAGTCAAAGTCAAGTGTTCAAAGTTCTAATTAGATTAAAGCTAAGTTATTCAAAGTCAAAGCTCAAATATAATTAAAGTTGAGGTTTTAAAGGAACATCATCCTCATACCCGAACCCATATGAGGTACCATATAGGGGAAAGTATGTATGCCTTAATGTTATATTTTCATTGTGACAATGAGTCAAGTGACATACGGAGGAAGGAACATGAGCCTCGCACCCCGAACCATGTGACGAATCTGACGATGCTTCATTGTTTTATAGGAATTCCTATTATATTGTTGTTTTTGTACATGAAATGGATGGAGATCATGTATCTTTCGAAAGTTTTGCAAACTTTCAATTAGACAAACTTTCAATTAGAGCGGATCGTTCAGCAGCACTAATCTATATTATTAGTGTTCTTCTTTAATTTCTAGCTAGCTAGGAGCCCATTCATGTTTGATTCCTAGTTTTCAAGAAGAGTTTTCAAAGCAAAGTTTAAGCAAGTGAGCAAGTTTCAAGCTATTATACGTTAAGAGTTTTCAAAGCAAGTTTTAAACAACTGAACTGATTGAAGCTGAATTGAACCGATTTTAAGCTGAATTAAACATGCACTTATCGGGTAAAAGTTAAAATGAAGAGAACACACACCCATAATACAATCATAATAAGAGATGGATTTAATATGTTGGATATAATATATATTAACTACTAAAGATATGACAATAGTAATACCATGATAAAATATAAATTAAATAATGATTTTTACAACGAAAATTGAAATGACAAATGTACCCATATGGTAACTACTCTCATATCATATCACTAAATCTGTAATAACATAACAATCAAATTACAAAAGACAAATGGCTGTAATTAAAGGTATAATCCAACAAAATTTGAAGTACCACAAACAATCAACAAACTGAAATAGAAGTTTCTGTAAAATTTGAAAGACAAAAAGAATTAGAGTTGAAGTAGAAATAGTAAAAAGGAACTTTTCATTCAGATTTTGTCCTGCAATACAGTGATGGGGAGGGTCTAATCACAGCTTATGTCAGCAAAGAGGTGAATTTCAGAATTGATGTTCAGAAAAAAAAAAAAAAAAAAAAAAC
>PYUH01004005.1:516272-533614 GCA_016808085.1 Suaeda aralocaspica | reverse complement strand
AACATGCACTTATCGGGTAAAAGTTAAAATGAAGAGAAACACACACCCATAATACAATCATAATAAGAGATGGATTTAATATGTTGGATATAATATATATTAACTACTAAAGATATGACAATAGTAATACCATGATAAAATAAATAAATAATGATTTTTACAACGAAAATTGAAATGACAAATGTACCCATATGGTAACTACTCTCATATCATATCACTAAATCTGTAATAACATAACAATCAAATTACAAAAGACAAATGGCTGTAATTAAAGGTTAATCCAACAAAATTTGAAGTACCCACAAACAATCAACAAAGTGAAATAGAAGTTTTGTAAATTTGAAAGACAAAAAGAATTAGAGTTGAAGTAGAAATAGTAAAAAGGAACTTTATTCAGATTTTGTCCTGCAATACAGTGATGGGGGGATCTAATCACAGCTTATGTCAGCAAAGAGGTGAATTTCAGAATTGATGTCAGTTAAAAAAAAAAAAAAAAAAAAAAAAACCATTTATTTGCAAATTAAACTCAAGTCAAAAAGGTTTGATTAACTTTGGAAAAAAATTGTTAGCTAGTTGTAAAAATGTGGGTACCCACAAAATCAATATCCATGACATGGGTCTCAATGTCTCATGGACTCTCATCTTATCTTACATTAAAATGTCAATTGTAAGGTTGACTAACAATAAAAAGAAAAAAAATACACATTCGGTCTTTTTTGAGTTGTTATATTAGGTTTTTGATGTTATTTACATTGTAATTTTTGACTCATTTTAGTGTTTAATGTGTAACGAAAAATATAGTAATATGGAATATTGTTTGATTCATCTCAATGTATATTTTTTAAAAATATAATTTTTATAATTTTTTGTTAAATTAAACTCGAGATATTTATTTTATAAGTTGTGTCTTGGGAGATATGAAAAAGTAAAAGTAGCAAGTAAAAAAGTTAAAGTAATCAAAATAAATATAAAGAATCAGATCAATAGTGTCAAATTTCTTATACAGAGTATTAGACTCCCTACGGTTTTTGCGTCACTACAGCACCGCCCGACTTTATATTTTCATTAAATAAGTTATAGGTGAAGTAAAGACAACTGATGGATCGATTTTAGGATTTTAATTTCTAGAAATGAAAGAGATCGGATTTTCTGTCAACTGGACTATCTTTCACTCTATCATACTTGCTACATATTGAACTAAAAAGTTTCCATTTTTTGGTCAAGTGTAGCAAGAAAAAAGATATAAAAAACGTAACTTTCACCAAAAGTTCATAGTTTTTAGTCAACGACAAAATGACAGACTTATATGTTGTGTACAAAATTATTTCATGCGTTCCATATGCTACATTAGTCGCAATGTAAACTCTCTAACTCGTAATTTGAGAAAAATATTTGAGGGTGCGAACACGAAAATAGTTTTAACGTCCACGGATAACTTATAATCAATTTATGATAACTTATAAACAGATTGATCCATACATCATCAAATCACTTTTGAAAATTCTCGCCAAAAAAGGTATGCAATAGCATCTATTTGAATTAAAATTACGATTTTATTTTTAGAATCGATTAGCATCTCAAAGAGGGTCAACCAAGCTCATCTTTACGGATATTCAAAAGATAAGGAACAACTGAATAGATAAAACCATAAATAATGCATCGTTGAATAATTATAACATTTATGGGCTAGAATATATAATATTAGCCGATTGATTTGCCCCACAAAAACAATGCATAATAAAAATAGAATCAACACTATTGAGATCAATAATTGAATCTTGAACTAAATTATGAATTTTTTAAAACTAATAATCAAACGCTTAATATCTAAAGACAAAACAGATTTAATACCTTGGTGGAGTGCAGGGTCAAGAGCTTCTACAAGAGCTTATCATTATATGGAGTTATAGGAAACTAGGTAGCAATAAAATAGCCCATAATGTCAATTCAGCTTTATATTAAATTACCATAAATTCAAAGAAAACAGAAACCACAATTTGTCCGCATAGGATATCAGAGAGGCTAATAATTAGAAATTCTGAAAGCAAAGAAAGAAAGAAAGAAAGAAAACCTGGGGTCAACAAATCCATCTTATTATATCTGCCACCTACAAGTAAGGCCTATGCAGAAATAAAGGGTTTTTAGGTATTATAATCATTTGCATGTCCTTCTACTCACTACTTACTTCTACTATTCAATCATGGTTATATTGTGCCATGCCATGCCATGCCATTATATTGCCAAGCAACCATGCATTAATGATATTATTTTAACAATTTAGTAATATGAAACTTATTATTGTGATGATCACCCTTGTATATGACTATATGTCTATATGGTACTAATTATGTATTCTACCCTCATTATATGCATCATTTGGTTTTAATCGTGGTAGATTAACATTGATCGTACATCACTTAAAACAAGTTTATAATGAAAGAGAATCCTTAATATATATCATCAAGTTGACTGTCAAGATAACCTCTCTTTTAATATTTAGGCCTTGTTCTCCTCGTCTTATTTTTACTTATTTTCAGCAAAAATAAGTTCAGTTCAGTAAAAATAAGTTCAGATCAGCAAAAATAAGTTCAGTTCAGCAAAAATCAGTTTCAATCCTTAATAAATTGTTAATGATTTCAGTAAAAATAAGTTCAGTTCAGCAAAAATAAGTTCAGATAAGTAGAAATAAGTTCAGATCAGCAAAAATAAGTTCAGATCAGCAAAAATAAGTTGAGGAGAACAGAGCTTTAGTTTTTTTTTCGCTTACTGTTTGAGTTTAAAAGGTAATAAATAAAGTGTATGTGGTTTTATTTTCGCTAATTACAAACATAAAAAACTTATTCTTTATCTAGAAATAAACTTATCTAAATCTTTTTGTGAAACATTAAAATTTTACATGGTGATTGGGGAATTGAACACCGCTAGCTTAAATAATAGAATATAACATACTCGAGACCTAAGAAAACGAGACATGAAGTGATCATAAATATGTAATGTAGATACATTATTATTATGAGGAGGGGAGAATTAGATCAAAACAAATCAAGTATGTTGATTGTTGATCAATACACCCTTTTTTTAGTCAATTGGTTGAAGTCAAAATGCTCAAGTTCAAGCTAGCTTTACGCAATTACGCATGTATGTGTGTGAATGTGGTCTTACACAAAGGAACATGCCTAAACTTGATGTATATTTTGAATATCAAGAGCTTGTCCTTCCAACTACTACGTAGTTTTAGAAAGATACGATAAATTTTTTTCCTATCAACAACTCTAGGATCGTTGAATAATTTGTTGGAGAAATTCTTCTGTCTTTTATAGAAGACAAGTATATTAGTCGTACATTTTTTTTTACAAATGGTTTTACCTCTTTACTTGTTAATGACTGACTTACCTAACCGTTGACTTTTATAAGCATCACAACCAAGAATTTCAATGAGTGGACTTTTTTAGAGGCCTTTAAATTGGTGAAATATACTACAAGGAGGAAAAAAATTGATATTATCCAAGAAACTCTAACAAGGATTAGTTTGATTGACGGTAAATTATGGGGGAATTAGAAAAAAGAGAAATGGGAAGAATTAAAATTCATGGAAATGAAATTTTTAAATTTCGATCATTTGAAATTAATTATCTTACGTTCTCTTTGGTCAATCAAAAAATTTAAACTGCCAACCAAATAAATATGGAAAATTGTTTGGATTTTCACAAGAAATTAACTTACCATAAATACAATTTCCAAAAAGTTTACTTCCTCTATCGACTATGAACTGAGTAACATTTATTATTGGACAAAATTTGATGATAATTAAAGCTGACATACTCTACAGTTCTTCATCGCTTAGCTTACTTATTACTAAGAATAGTGTGTAAAACGGATTTTCAATTCATTAACGTTACTGAAAGACAGACAGTTGTATAACAGTATAAGCACTTTAACTGATTTTATGATAACTTTAAACTATTTAACAATCACTTTAAATATGTATTGATTTTTGTTATAAGGTATTTTGATGAATAACTCTTATAAAAGCTAATATGATCCATTTTATACACTATGAATGTTTTTACTAATAACTTTTTATACACTATTAATGCTTTTTACTAATAACTTTTAGGTAGAAAGGTAGCTCAATTGTATATAAAAGGAGCTTAAATTACTTTTATACATCAATAAGTTAATGAAATTATGCCCTTTTCAAGAGTCTGTCTACTCTATCACTTATAGAATTGATCAACTTGACTTCTTATTATAATTTCATGATACATTTTATATGTTAACACATAGCTATATATACTTTAGGCGTACAATAAGTAATGTAGAATGGATTTTAAGTCGAACATTTTGTTGTTCTAATTGCATTAAAAAAAAGCTCTAATTATATTACTGTTATTGAAACAAAGTTATCTATTTTCTACTAATTAATAATATAAGTCCCAGCGAAAACAATTAGTCATGTGACCCTCTACAGAAGCTTTGAGGGCCTGTTTACTTCAGTTTAAGATCAGATCAGTTCAGTTCAGTTCATCTCAGCTCAGTTCAGTTCAGTTCATCTCTTCTTTTATTTTTCTACACATTAATCCTTCATAAAAAACTTTCAGTTCAGCTCCAATCAGTTCAGCTCAGCACAATTCAGTTAAGCTATTTTCAACTAAAGTAAACAGGCCCTGAGTTTGTCTTAGGGTCTGTTTACTTCAACTTAAAATTAGTTCAGTTCAGTTTAACTCTTCTTTTATTTTGCTACTCATTAATCCTTAATAAAAAGCTTTCAGTTCAGTTTAGCTCCAATTAATTCAGTTCAGTTGTTTTCGGCTGAAATAACCAGACCTTTAACGTTCCGTTTCTTGAAAATATCCTCTTAGATTTTAATGTTTAAAGTTACCCAAAAACGATTTTAGTTATCCATCATATAATAATTTTATTAAAAAACGGGTGTTTACAATAGATCGGCATGTCACTAACTCCATTGGTTAATGAAAATAGCAACTGTAAATAAAAATAGCAATAGGGAAATCTAATCTAAAATTTCTCTTAATATTTGCGGTAATATATTGTTATTAATGAATGCTATATTTTCTTATAGTTTAGAGGTGTGTTTTCTCCATGAGTTAAGATGGAATTGAAGGACAGGAATTAATTGGAAAAAATAAATCTTGTGAAGAGAATATACCCTAAGATGGGCGTTTCTACTTGGTAAAACCGGTTGTACCTAGTAAGATACTACTAAAGACAAAAATATCATTCAATTCATTTTTTTTTTGAGGGCATTCATTTGATTTGAAATAAAGTAAAAAATAGTTTCAAAAAAAAAGAAACAATTTTATTAATATTTGATTGTACCTTACTAAGTAGGTACAATAAAAAAAATTTAATCCAGTTTTAATTTATCTAACCCTTAACAACGTCTGAATATGTTATATGTAGCCAATGTCGAATTGGTGCTGGATTTGTGAAATTAAAGCCAACTAATAAGTAATAACTGCACAATATTATTTGTTGTTGTTGAATCTGTATTGTGTAATTTGTGACCTACTAGTAGTTTCCAATTAATTAGAAACGGAAGTAGTAACATCAAAACCATAGATTCATTGATCTTATGTAGGCTAATTTGATTTAGTATTAGGTTATCTATCTATTAAATATATTAAAAGGCGTCCCTTTTAAAAGAAAGGTCCACATTAAGTAAAAAAATATAACACTCGAGGCAACGCCCAAGCCAATATGCTAATTTTGATGAAAAGGTGGGAAATGTACATAGATCAACCCAAAACTAACTTGTTTATTATCAGTTGGGTTACTAAATTTTATGTTTAATATATGAGTAGGCATTAACCTGAACCCGACTTGATATCCAGAATATATAATTAAACTAAATTATAAATATGATTAATTAAATCAACTCAGGGCCTGTTTACTTCAACTGAAAACAACTGAACTGAATTGATTGAAGTTGAACTGAACTAAAAGTTTTTTTATGAAGGATTAATGATTAGCAAAATAAAAGAAGAGCTGAGCTAAACTGAACGGAGTTGAGCTGATTTTAAGCTGATGTTAACAGGCCCTCAGTTGTCTTCATTTACAAGTTGTAAATTTGAACTATATAAACAAAGACAAATGATGGATCTGAAACAAAATTTACAAGTTTCAACACAGTTACACATCTGAAGCAACCTCTAGTTACTCCATTTACTTGCTAAATAACCTCTAATGAAATAAGATGACAAAAATAAAAGTAAAGTAAAAAAAAATTTGATAAGAAAATGACAAAAGTAAAGATAAAGTTTTAAATGTTTACTTGAGAAACACAACCTAAAACATAAAATGTAGCAAATAATTTGATATTTCTCTTTAAATATATGTAACAAGTAGACAAATGGAGGGAGTATTAAATTTCCTATCGAAATCCATACAATATTCTAGCTCCAACTACAATATCCCTGCCAACATCGACAATCATCTATGCTATTATTGTACAATGCTGGATTAGTCAAAGGAAAAATAAGACACACGACACCTATAGTTCCAGCGATGAAAGCCAAAGTTACCATTGTCCCTCCTGGAATAAAGAGAAAACATACAATAAGGATTGAAATGTGTGTGACACAATTTTGTACAAACTTCGGAAATATCTCAATTACAAATGCGATGCTAGAGCTCGGGGGCAAAGCAGTCGAATTACACACCAAGGGATAGAGATCAACCATATATAAATTTCAGGATGCGTACCTTTTCTTTTAGCAAATACTGCAGGTAATCCCATGAAATTACAGACAGTATGTGCAACTAGAGGAGCAATAAGATGCCCTGCCAAAAACAATATATCATGCATCAAAACTCAAAATGAGTTAAACAATATAACATCCCTTATACACAGATGAAATTATGCAAAATACAAACAAATTATATATCAATCAATGACCTAGCATCATTCCAATCAATAATATTTTATGTGAAAGACATGGGGAGGACACAATTCAAAGATCAACGTGGAGAGTTTTATTGTACACATGGGCGCCTGAAACTCTATACAGATAGTAATTGTCAAAATCCACTGAAGTAATGAAAAGCTACAATATCTATCATACCAATAGTCAATAGAAATCATCTCACAACATTGCATCACTATAGTGAAAACGAGCAAAGGTAAAAAATCAAAGAGACCTTTTAAATGCTTGATTTCCTCATTAAGTGGTAATCTAACAATACAGCAGAAAAAAAAAATCCGAAACTTTGCTCAATAAAGACCATAGACAAAAACAAGAATAAGTGAAAATTAATATACAGACACATCAGAATATGGAGATGTCAGATAGCATCACGAAAACCATGCAAAACCCAACACCGTTATCTAACAACACCTTGTTCAAAAAGCAGTCAATACTTTCCAATTCTCGTTAATTGGCTTTAAATTCTGCAAACTCCAAGCTAAATATCCATGGGCCATAATTAGAATGCAAAATCACTTGACACTCGGAAAAGCTAATTCTGAAAAAATCTACTAGGAACTCGGAGCTCAATTACTCTAATTTGTTAAAAAAAAACTAAGTGCACTTTATAAAAAAGCAGGCAAGAAGTAAACAGCCTGTTGAGCTATCTTCTACTGTTGGATATATGAACAATTGGGGTAAACCCTGCTGAAAATCAGTTGCCTCAAATTAAACATGGAAGAAGATGAGGAAGGTCCAGTTTGCTCATTGGTACCTAGTCGAGCCCAAAAAGAATAGCTCTTGAGATAGGGCTCAAAGGCAGAAACAACCCCATGAGTGAGTTTTGGGCAACAAGGATCTAGGTGCTGCATAGTGCATATCCACCTAAGCCTCCAATATGATTCATGTATGCCAGGAGTGAGTTTTGGGCAGAAGAAATTACTTGGGGGAATTTGTTAAATTTACCCAGAGTTATAAATAGAAAAAAAATTATAAAAATAATCCCAACTTTCGTCAATTATCTACTCAAAAACCCACCTTTACTTTATTCAAAAATGGATCAACCTTTTACCATCATTTTCTAAAATTAGATCCTTTTACCTATAACCTAATAAACAGGTCACCTTCATCTTTTTCCTTCCTCAAGCCTCACCAATCTTTTTCTTTTTCCCACCACCATTAAATTACCATACTTTGGCCAGCTTTATGTGAATTAAAGCTTATTCATTTCTCACGAATAATTGACAAAATACAAAAAGTTGAAATTTTATTACGCTCCTTTACTATTCTTGAATCATTCATAATATTTTCATCATCCCCCATCATTAATGGCCTTAACTTTGGCCACCAATTCAACAACCCATGGCCTCCCCCAACTCTATACCACGAACTCCACCATCGCTACAAGTCACTCTTGTCTCATCATCCAAATCCTCTACTGCCATATAACTCATAACAACTCCTAAAACTACACCGTCGAACCAACGTACAACCGAATTGACTCGGTCTCTACTACTGAGCGGTTCTTTTTCCCTTTTATTTTTTTATTTAAGTTGAGTTTTGTCTAAATTCATTAAATATTGTTTTCTTCTTCTTTTTTTTTTTTGGTATTCAAGGGTTAATTTTGGGTGATTTATGAATGAAAAGGGATTCAATCAATCAATCAGAGCCTTAATCCCAGAGTTGAGATCGGCTACATGAACCAAAAGTAATCATTCCAAGTGGTCATCCATATAAATTTTCCTCCTCCATCCCTTGCAATTAAGAACCTCATTCTCCAGTAAATTCAGAAGCTTCATGTCATTTCTAATCCCTTTTCGCCAAGTCATATTCGGCCTCCTTCTACCTCGTTTGAGATCTCCTAGATCACACCCTTTCACTCTTTCCACCGGGGCTCCCTTATGTCTTCGTCTCACATGTCCGAACCAACACAAGCGGTTTTCCCTTAATTTGCTTGCAATGTCTGTGACACCAACTTTCTAGCGGATGACTTCATTTATAATTCTATCCCTTAGTGTGTTTCTACACATCCATCTCAATGTGCTCCTTATAAGCCCAACATTCCGTACCGTAGAACAACACTGGACTTATGGCATAAAACCTGTAGAATTTCTTCTTCAACTTTAAAGGGATGTTTTTGTCACATAACACTCCTGTGACTGCTTTCCATTTAATCCACCCAGACTTAATTCTATGTGCCACATCTTAGTCAATATCACCATTCTTTTGGATAAATGACCCGAGATATTTAAAACATTCCTTCATATCTAGAACTTTTTCATCCAACCTCGGCACCACATCACTTGGCCCCCTTTGAGTCCCAAAGCGGCATTCCATATACTAAACCCTCTAGATTCCTACCTTTGCCTCCATTTCTCTAATTTGGCATTTAACCGCATCTTTAGTTTCATCCNATGCAAAATCACTTGACACTCGGAAAAGCTAATTCTGAAAAAATCTACTAGGAACTCGGAGCTCAATTACTCTAATTTGTTAAAAAAAAACTAAGTGCACTTTATAAAAAAGCAGGCAAGAAGTAAACAGCCTGTTGAGCTATCTTCTACTGTTGGATATATGAACAATTGGGGTAAACCCTGCTGAAAATCAGTTGCCTCAAATTAAACATGGAAGAAGATGAGGAAGGTCCAGTTTGCTCATTGGTACCTAGTCGAGCCCAAAAAGAATAGCTCTTGAGATAGGGCTCAAAGGCAGAAACAACCCCATGAGTGAGTTTTGGGCAACAAGGATCTAGGTGCTGCATAGTGCATATCCACCTAAGCCTCCAATATGATTCATGTATGCCAGGAGTGAGTTTTGGGCAGAAGAAATTACTTGGGGGAATTTGTTAAATTTACCCAGAGTTATAAATAGAAAAAAAATTATAAAAATAATCCCAACTTTCGTCAATTATCTACTCAAAAACCCACCTTTACTTTATTCAAAAATGGATCAACCTTTTACCATCATTTTCTAAAATTAGATCCTTTTACCTATAACCTAATAAACAGGTCACCTTCATCTTTTTCCTTCCTCAAGCCTCACCAATCTTTTTCTTTTTCCCACCACCATTAAATTACCATACTTTGGCCAGCTTTATGTGAATTAAAGCTTATTCATTTCTCACGAATAATTGACAAAATACAAAAAGTTGAAATTTTATTACGCTCCTTTACTATTCTTGAATCATTCATAATATTTTCATCATCCCCCATCATTAATGGCCTTAACTTTGGCCACCAATTCAACAACCCATGGCCTCCCCCAACTCTATACCACGAACTCCACCATCGCTACAAGTCACTCTTGTCTCATCATCCAAATCCTCTACTGCCATATAACTCATAACAACTCCTAAAACTACACCGTCGAACCAACGTACAACCGAATTGACTCGGTCTCTACTACTGAGCGGTTCTTTTTCCCTTTTATTTTTTTATTTAAGTTGAGTTTTGTCTAAATTCATTAAATATTGTTTTCTTCTTCTTTTTTTTTTTTGGTATTCAAGGGTTAATTTTGGGTGATTTATGAATGAAAAGGGATTCAATCAATCAATCAGAGCCTTAATCCCAGAGTTGAGATCGGCTACATGAACCAAAAGTAATCATTCCAAGTGGTCATCCATATAAATTTTCCTCCTCCATCCCTTGCAATTAAGAACCTCATTCTCCAGTAAATTCAGAAGCTTCATGTCATTTCTAATCCCTTTTCGCCAAGTCATATTCGGCCTCCTTCTACCTCGTTTGAGATCTCCTAGATCACACCCTTTCACTCTTTCCACCGGGGCTCCCTTATGTCTTCGTCTCACATGTCCGAACCAACACAAGCGGTTTTCCCTTAATTTGCTTGCAATGTCTGTGACACCAACTTTCTAGCGGATGACTTCATTTATAATTCTATCCCTTAGTGTGTTTCTACACATCCATCTCAATGTGCTCCTTATAAGCCCAACATTCCGTACCGTAGAACAACACTGGACTTATGGCATAAAACCTGTAGAATTTCTTCTTCAACTTTAAAGGGATGTTTTTGTCACATAACACTCCTGTGACTGCTTTCCATTTAATCCACCCAGACTTAATTCTATGTGCCACATCTTAGTCAATATCACCATTCTTTTGGATAAATGACCCGAGATATTTAAAACATTCCTTCATATCTAGAACTTTTTCATCCAACCTCGGCACCACATCACTTGGCCCCCTTTGAGTCCCAAAGCGGCATTCCATATACTAAACCCTCTAGATTCCTACCTTTGCCTCCATTTCTCTAATTTGGCATTTAACCGCATCTTTAGTTTCATCCACCAATACGATATCATCCGCAAACAACATGCACCATGGTACCTCATCCTGGATTGACCTTGTTACTTCATCCATAACCGTTGCAAAAACAAAAGGGCTTAAGGCTAACCCTCGTTGCATCCCTATTGTTATAGGAAATTCTTTTGTCAATCCACCAAAGTTCTAACATTTGTGGACATATCCCTATACTTATACTAAACCAGTCAATATACCTTCGTGGAATGCCTTTCTTCATCATTGCCCACCAAAGTATATCTCTTGGGACCTTGTCATAAGCCTTCTCTAGATCAATGAAAACCATATGGAGGTCCTTCTTCCGCGCCGTATAGAACACCATCATTTGTCTTAATAAATGAAAAGGGATTAAATTTCTTAAATTGTAGGGGTTTTGTGGTTTGTGGTTGAATTTAATTTATGGGTTTTTGAGATTTTGTTTATGTTGATTTAGGCAATGTCCATCGATATAATTGCCACTGGTTTTAACGAATTAGATTGAAACCAAAATTTATATTAAGAATTTTGTGATTAATATAAGTACATTAATTATTAAAATTGTGATTTTATTTCTTCTTCTCAACAAACTAAACAATGGTAGAAGAATAAAAAAGAGGTGACGGGTTTGTGCAATAAAGGAGCCAGAATGGGGCCATTGGGTGCCCACAGTGGTGGTGTGTATATGTGTGAGTGGTTGGTGGTGGTGGTGGGTTTGTGTGAGGGTGGTTAGTTGGTGGAGTAGCTGGAAAGCAGTGGGTGGTGGTTGGGTGAGTTTTGAGGGTGGTGGTTGTAAGTAGAAAGTATGGTGGTGCTAATGGTTAACAGGTAAGAGGTAAGTTGTTGAAGGTTATTTTGCTTAGGGTCTGAAATTGGAAAATCTAAGTAAAAGGTCTGTCCATTATTGAATAAATCAAAGGTGGGTCTTTTAGCAAATAATAGAAGAAAGTTGGGATTATTTTTATAAGTTTTTCCTAATATATATCAAGTAAGTTTGTTATGCAAAAGGGGGTGACGTCAGAAGTTTGTTATGCATTTTTAGTATAAATAAGGAGGAAAGGATACTAGTAATGTTCATTAAAAATCTAGTGGAGTGATTACTTGGGAAAGGAACTTCCTCTCAAAAGAGGGCATTGCGTTGTTTGTATTTACCATTTTTATTCAATATAAATATCAGTAGCTGAGCTAGGTGACAGACTGTTTGATTCATAACAAACTTCGTATCACAGCAGATCAGTCCTAAGCAAGCTTAGTTTTCACAGCACCTACTTAATCTCAACGTATGATCAGTTCAAGGAGGATCTAACCACAATGCGCACAATAAAATTATGGTAGTAAATTAGTAATGGCTCAGATGACACAAGTAGTAGTCAGGCTGGAAAAATCCACTCAAAATTTCACCGCTCTGTCGGAAAGGTTGGAAGGGTGGATCAACAGGTCAACAAAGGAGCAGGAGATGTCCTTGGCCCTACATCGAGCTGAGTAATAAAAAATTGAGGGAGAAAGCTCCTATGTACAAGCCCTGGTTATGAGAAGAGAGAGACCACCCTCAGAAAAATTGATCCAAAACCTGCCAGAGGTGAATCGTTAGATGGCGAGGGGTGGTGGACTACAAGGTTGCACACCCGGAGGAGGTATAGGAGATGGGAACAATGGTGATGGGCCAACCTGGAGAATAAGAAAAGCTCGATTTACCGCTTTTTGAGGGATCTAACCTAGATGGGTGGATCTTGAGAGTCTCACTCGAAGGTGATGCAAACTTCTGGTATTATGACAGCTCGTCGATGGAAGGAGATAAAGGGGATGTTGTTGTGCCAATACCGCACCACCGATACTGGAACTCTCTTCGAAAAGTGGTTGGACCACCATCAAACAGAGGCAATGACAATGCAAGAACATCAAAGGAAATTTATTGAGCCGGTGGCTCCATTGGAGATTTGGAGGGAGTTTTGGAGAAAGTGTTCAACGGGGCAATTTGTTAACGGGTTGAAGGACGACACGAGCTGAAGTAAGGTTGTTGGGCCCCATATCTTTGGATCATGCGATGGTCCTGGTAGTGAAGGTGGAAGATAAGCTTATTTCTGGCCCAAGTGCAAGGAGTTTGGGTGGATTAGGTTCATTATGAAATAAAATGATCATTTATGAATTGCAATAATGTCTTGTATCTATGAATACAGTGATGGAGGTTCCCCAAGTAGAGAGGATAGAATAGATACTCGTAAGCGTCGTGTAAGGATTCAGGAATCATAGAAGACAAATTGGTCATAAGGATCATATCCTTGCTAGAGACTGGCTATCAGGTGCTTCCTCCTTCATTCCTAACAAGCTCCTCTTTCACATTATAACTCGCCTCTCCACAAACTCTATACCGAGGGGAATTGAAGGCCGCATTTGTTGACCAACAATTGGACCTTCAGTAAAAAGAGGTCGTATAGAGTATCCACTAGAAGGACAGAATGGTCCTCGTGTTGTGTAAATACCATATCGCAGCACAACATGACAAAAGTGCATAAGAATTATCCATTAATGCTAGAACGGATGAATTTAAAAGTAGTAAAGGAGAATTCATCCTAGCCATTGCCATACATTGGAATGCAAAAACATGCTTTCTCTTCCTATATGCGGTACGAAAGGCATTTAGCACTTTGATTACTTGATTTTACGCTTGTCCTAGCCCATAGGCACATGCAAATTAATGAATATCGTTGAGAACAAAAACAAAGAGGGGTCACTAATAAAATAAAAGGAAGTACAAGCCTTACCATTTAACATTCTTGGGAATATAAGAAACATCTTCATCCTCTTCCCCGACAAATCGCATAACGTCATCAATCAAATTCCCGAAACCATCACGATACTTGATATTTCACTCTCAAACTTTCTAATCCCAGTCTCATAATTCTTTGCACATACCAATATATAATTATAAAAAAATGTATTTAAAATGCAAATATATGAATATGGATAGTTAGCCTTGGAAGTAGCCTAATAAACATTGAAATAAGACGTAACCGAGCATAAACCCAATTTTTATAGTTAACTCCAGCAAAAATCAACTCCTAAGCCGTATGACCTCTTAAAAGGTCATTTACGGATGCATTGTACGTGACTAAGATTTAAAATAAACACATGAGGATCTATGAGAGCTAAGGGGATGGGAGAATACATTTGGCGAACAACACGTTCTTCTAGTAACCAAGCAAGCTGCTTCCATCCTTTCAAAAGGGTACTAGCATCTTCGAAAGAAGGTAGAACCTACACTACAAGACTAACAACTACTACCCCATCCCATGGACAAAATGTACCTACAACAAGAAAATAATAAATAAATATATATGTTTTCATTATTCATTTCAGCTAAAATTTTGAAATTACTTTATTCATTCAAATTTTGAATAAATTAACGTATCACGTTTATTTAATGACAAACAGTGGACGACCTTCCCCATCTACAGATCATAGGGAACATCTTGGGCATATCATTTATCGAGGCTTGAGTTGGAAAATGTTCAAAGTACCAACCCTTAAAAGAAAAGTTAGGAAATGGTCCAAACAAACTATGAAATAATGAATAGCACTAGAAGGTTGTTACTACAACAACTCGGGTTATGCCTCCTAGAGAAGCTATGAGACCAAGATGCTTGCTTACTACATCTAAGATAGAGATGAAGGAGTTAGTGAATGTAAGTGGTTTCCAAACTTTCTTAGAGTCTTACATGGAAAGAGAAAAGACCAAGATGCATGCTTGCTTGTTTCGGGGAATGATTTAATGGTTTTGGGATACCAACAATACCTTTCACTTCCCATGTTGAGAGACGACTATCACTCCTCTTGATCTTAGGGTAAGTTTATCCCTCAGACTCAAGACCATACTTTAAACTTTGCTCGGGCTTATCTACATGAAACTGAAACCATATGACATGGTTTTCCCTTGGACTAAGCTATTGGATGCCTTAACCAATGAAAGTTTGATGGCCGATACCACATCCCTTCACAGAGCTACAATCTTCCTTTTATACTTGTTTGGTTACTTTAGTACTACCTTCTTAATAGAGAAAGGGAAACAGTTCCTTTTCTCTTGTCCCCTTACCCTTAGATTTAAATGGAATCAAAGATTATTGTTGGGAAAAGCTAGTCTGCATTAAATATCTGAGGTGCACATCTAGAGTGATAAAAAACTTGTCGAAGAGAGGTTGTCTTATAGCTTCTCTTAGAGGCATTGCCCGAGGTATTGCAATAACAAACTTCTAGTGCTATCCATGATTTCATAATTTGCTTGCACCATTTCCTAGCTTTTCCTTTTACAGGTTGTTACTTTGAATATTTTCCAACTCTTGCCTCAATGAATAATAAGCCCAAGATGTTCCCTATGAGTCGTAAATGGGGAAGGTGGTCCACTGTTTGTCATTTGTCATATAACAAAAGTGATACGATAATCTATTCAAAACGTGCATGAATAGCAAGTAATATTAAACTTTTAGCCGCATTGAATAACCTAAATATACATATTATTATTTACTTGTTACAGGTTGGTTTTTGTCTATGTGATAAGTTTCTTTTGAAGAGGTTGTAACCTTTAGACGAGATAGAACGTGTTGATCGCTAAAGTTATTCTCCTATTCCTTTAGCTCCCATAGATCCTCATGTGTTTGTTTTAGACCCTAGTCTCAATGCATCTGTAGGCACAGCTCGAATTTCGCTAAAGTTAACAGTGAAAATCGGATTCAGGCTCGATTACATCCTTTTCCAATGTTTATTAGGATAACTTCCTATTCCGTCTATCTATATTCACGTATTTGCATTTTGAACACAACTTTATATCATATGTTTGTATGTGAAAAGAATGTTTATATTGTATGTTTGTATGTGAAAAGAATGTTTATATTGTATGTTTGTATGTGAAAAGAATTATGAGATTGAGGGTTGGAAAGTTCTTGAGCGAAATATCAAGTATGTTAATGGTTTTGAAAATCTGATAGATGACATCTTGTTGTTTGCCAAGGAAGAGGAAGGAGAGGATGTCTTTTATATTCCTGAGAATGTTGAAATAGTAAGACTCGGGCTTTCATTTATTAAGTTAGTGACCCCCCTTTGTTGGAGGTGTCTTGGACAACCGTCCATAAAGTCATCAAAGAGTTGAATGCCTATCATACGGAGTAAGACATTTATGTAATAAATTATATTTTCAGACAATATTTATGTAGTTTATATTCATGGAATGCCAATAATTTGTTACTAAAGTAACGGTGCCAAAGTGTCAATTTTCTAATACAAAATGTCGCCAACTCTGGACTCATAATCTCACCAAACCAAAAACATTAAAACACGAGCTCAACAAAACAATTCGTATATATTTTCACAAACCCACTGTCATCTCTTTCTCTCTCCTAAGTTCCTATGACAGTAAATGCAACCCCACTTGCCTACTTCTAATGTCTTTCATTTCTCTATTCACTATTGCTTCAATGTGGCAAGCCAATCAAGTTTTGCTTCATTTTCTAATTGATGTAGTGCTAGACATGTGAGTTTTCTTTTCTAATTTCTATACACATAATTTTACTTCCTAGCCAATACAATAATTTAGTTTGAGACTTTGAGCTACTAGGCAAGTATTTAGCTACATGTTATAGTCGTTTTAACACTTGAATAGGTCTATGTTACATGACCTTTGACAAATTAATTAAAAAACCCCCAAAAACCACTCAAAAATAAAATTTGACCACGATATTCGCAACCCGATCTGCAATAATCACATCATAGCGTGATCTCGGTCCGAAACCGCATTTTCGAACCATGCTCCAGATACATTTATGTCACCTTAGTGATTTCTAATAATAAGGCCAATAGCTATGCAATAATTATTATTAATTTTAGAGTCATCAAAGTTAGTTTATGAAAACCCTCAATTGTAGGAGACCAACAAACCTCAAAAAATAGAATGGAAGAAGTGAAAGGAGAGAGGACTTTAAATGATTGAGATAGTGACCGAGAAAAGGGACAAAAAGGGGATATCAAATTTCAAGCCAAGGTTTCGATTTACCCAAGCCCTCACCCCACCCCCCAACTCTCCTCTTCCCAAAAAGGTGGGATATTGTGCTTTTCTACCTTGGGGGGGGGGGGGGGG